>OMLC01038848.1:12861-23021 GCA_900302585.1 Regalecus glesne
ATATATGAAATAGGCACCCACTGCTTAAATCTATAGCTCTCTGTAAACACATGCTGGCTGGGAGCATGGTGCAGCATTCATTAAGCATCTTATACACTCACCTCTCTGCACCCCTACCTTCAGTTGAAAGTCTGGGTTGTCATAGCAACATGCTGGCTGACCCACTGTCTGGTGCCTTCACCATCCCTGAGTAGTATACATCTGACATCTTTAATTAACAGAAGAAGTAAAAAATGTGAGTAATGGGCTTTTTCCTTTAGTTTTGCATCTTAAGGAGGCAGGGTGTTCATCTTTAGCCCAAACAGTCCATTAGATCACTGATAGACATTCAGTTAGGTGTCTGTAAAATCCCAAGAGAAAGGGAGTGCAAAGCTATGTTCACTGATCATCACTATGGGGTGGTATTGCCGGGGAGGTAGAGTAGTCATCTAGTAATCGAAGATTGGTGGTTCGATCCCCAGACCTCTACAGAGAGCGTGTCAAGGTGTTCTTGGGTAGGACACTGAACCCCTAACTGCTCCCCAAGCACTGCAGCAGTTTACTTCTCCTATACAATAGGATGGTTTAAATGCTGACAACAAATTCCACCAGCCTTGGTTATGTGGCCTTATAAAACCACCCATTTAATCTATGTATCCATCTATCTATCTTTCAGTGATCCACTTTCACTCTCAAACTCTCACTCTCTCTCTCTCACACACACACACAGGTGATTTATTAATCTTAAAGTCTTCAAATAATTACAAGGCATTCAGCACACTCTACGCATTGATCATATATAGTATTAACTGTTATTTGAGGATAACGTCCATGAAATGAACCCAGTCTTTCCTGCAGGAGTCTTGTCACATCTTCAGCACAATTTACTCAAAATTAATCCAAGCACCTTTTTGTGTAACCGGAGGTCTTGTTTCCACCAATTTGCTTTTCGTTTCCAAGGGACAGTGCAGAAGAGTATCAGGACATTCACACTTGTTAAGATATGGTGCATATTTTTAGATCAAATCAGGAAGATGACGCCCTGAGCCTTGTGATCTTTCTGTCAAGCTACGAGCACCTCGTAGAATGAGATGAGACATCGGAGCGCCTGATCTGCCTTGCTAAATATAGACACTGAGCAGAAAAGCATCATTGGCATATCACAGAATGTACTTCATAAATGTCACATTCAGAATTATTGGGGCCTTTTTTTCAACAAATTAAATCACTTGATGGTCTATAAATGGAAATATAGCCACCCGGCCCCCTCTTAAATCTAATTCTGCAACGGGGTATCATCGCAACATGCCCTCAACGCAGTCCTTTGAAAAGCAGTAAGTTTTACATTTCAGCACACGCATGTTTTCATGCCAAGTTACTCACCATCTCCCTTGCTGATGGGCAGGGAGACAGTGAGGCACATTTACATTTCAAAGGCTGAAAGAGACACATGGTTCATGAATTATGCCGTCAGTCTCCACCCACAGCAGAGGAAGGAGAGACTATTTACTATCTGCACTGTAAAAATTACTCATCAGATCTATAATGTTGTTTGGTCAACTAATTTAACCATTTGAGCTCTGTCCCTATTTTTGATTGAATGAATGCAACATTGTTTGTCAGAACAACTCATAAAACATGCACACAGTAAATGAATACACAGTCTTGCTGACTGTGAGGAATTAGTCACAGATCCAGCATGGGACAACTTTCATATGGTGTCTAGTGCCATGGCTTATTGAGGCAATCTGGGGAGGCTAAGACAATAATTCATACTTTGTAATGGAACCGTAATAGACTGAAGAAAATAATTATTCCCTGTAAATGACTTTCAATGACAAATTAACGTCAAAAATGTTGAAAGGCTATTTGATTAAGTACATTTTTGAAAGATGTTGATACAGCTAAAACAAAGGCACACTCAGAGCTTACCAGCCTCCATCTGGACACTGAAAGAGGTCAGCAGCCTTGTCACAGACCAGCTTAGTTTGCTCTTTGCTCTGAATTTTAAATGAACGTGTAGAAAAATGTTATTTAGCTTTCCTCGTGAGGGGTTGAATCACTTGGCTGTAAAACAAGCAAGCAATTTTCATGCTACGTCACAGCAAGCATTTTGATTACACCAATTCTGTTAGATTACAGATGGCTTTCCATCTTATCTCATCATCAACTACTTAGCCGAGGTCAGGTCACTGGGTGCTGGAGCTTATCGCTGTGCTCATTGGGTGGAAGGTGGAGCCCCTCAGATGCATATTATACCAAAGATAATTAAAGTATGTGCCATGACCTAATGTTGAGAAGGTTCCCCATCTCCATTGCCACCATCCTCCACCTCACTGGTCCTAATCTACTTCTGGGAGTCAAAATCATGTACAGAACTGATGGGAATCTTCTGAACATTGACAGATTCGGGGCTTAAGAACCACCCCCCATATGTATCACAGAGCTGTAGTGTGCTGATGACAAACACCTTAATAAGGGGAGGAACTACAGTGCATACTGGGCATCTTTGCAATAGAATACAAGCAACTTGGAATGGCAATTATTGTTAAAAAAATAGCAACTTTATTCTTTATACCAACCCCCACCCAACAGAAATACGCCTACTCTGCCCATACATCTCTATAGATAATACCAGGGTTGAAAACATTGAACAGTTCCCACATGTTGTCAGCCTTCTTTCCTCCAAAACCAATATTGACTATTAAATACGCCAGTGGTATATTTGAATGTCAAAGTTCACTTGTGAGAGCCAGGCCTTCTCAAGAACATGTTTTGTCTGGTCAACGTCATTTCATCTATACAAATATATCCATTCCTACCAATCAGGCCTGAAACACATTCAAAAAAGTTGGGATAGGGGAAGTTTAGGGCTAGTAATGAGGTAACATAATTAAATAATGATGTGATTTGAAACATATGATGTCAAAAGATTGTAATCATGATTTGGTACAAAGCAGCCTCCAGGAAAGGCCTGCCGTTCAAAACCAAAGATTGACTGTGGATCACCAGTTTGCCAAAAACTGCACTATAAATGTATTGAAACCTTTAAAAACATTATCCCTCAAAGAAAACCAAGATAGGATTTGGATATTTTACTCTCTATGGTGTATAACAATTTTAAAAAGTAAAGGAATCTGGAGGAATCCCAGTGCATGAAGGTCAAGGGCACAAGCCTAAATGTGGTCTCTGATCCCTAAAATAGTACTGCATCAAGATCTATCAATCATCTACAAACAGTTCAAAAGCTAGGATCTGTCATGGTATATGCGGTTGTGTTAGTGCCCTTAGCAAAGGTAACTTACCAATCTGTGATGGCACCATTAATGGCAAAAAGTACAGAGATTTTGGAGCTGCCTTCAAAACAACATCACTTCCAGAGACGCCCATGCACATTTCAATAAGACAATCCAAAACCACATTCTGCAGTCATTACAAAGGCATGCCAGCAGAAGAGGCTGTGGGTGCTAGACTGACATGTCTACAGTCCCAACCTTTCCCAAATAGAGAATATCTGGTACATTTTGAAATGCAAAATGTGACAACAACTTTGACCCAACTTCAGACAAGCGGTTGATAAAACACAGATGGAAATGTGAAAACATAGACCCGGTACTACTGCACACTTAAGACTTGTTTGCAGTAGAAATTAAAGAAAATCACTGTGTTTCAACACTTGGTGTCTTAAGTGGCCAAACATTGTTTAAGTGTTGTGAAAAGGGATGGCAAAATTAAAAACCAGCTGGTTGGCTAATAAAAAATCTAATCTAATATTAACTGTTCCAACCCTTTGAAAATGTCGCATTGCAAGAATCTGTTTCTTTTGAAAAATCAAATTCAGGTGGTAAAACATCAAATAATGTACTTTTTTACGGTTTCAGCGTAATACAGGTCAAACTTGACTTAAAAATCGCTGTTTTCAGTTTTAATTATAATTTAACATATCATCCCAACTTTTTCTGATAAGGAGTTGTATTGTATAATATCTTATACAATAGCTCATATTCCGTCTATGAGTAAGATTCAGCCGACATAGGCCTTTTAAAGCGGGTTTTTGTATCAAGAAATCCGCAACATATCTGCGTAGTTTGTTGAAACTATCTGCATATTTTTCTGTGGTTACATAGACGTAAGTAAATACGTACCCGGGTGATATGGTTTGCCAACGCAGAGGATGGGAAATGGAGATCAGTCGCCTATCCATCAACCCTCCAAACAATTACTGGATGCAGAACTCCTGTCACAATGAAGGCTAGTACACATTGTGTCACCTGTATGAAAGAGTAAACATTTATTTCTATAAATGTTGCGTCCGGATGAATTGACTCAACTTCTTTGTTATTTCCTTACTTGCTTACAAGACACCACAATGCTCCGTTCTTCAACCATGGCGGGCTCTACTTCCGTCTCTCTGGATTAGATTTCGTTATTATCGTGTCGCATTAAACTGACGTAAGAGACAGTTTGAAATCAGACTGGGTGGCTACAGCGACCGATTGAGACGCATCTGTATAATTCCGATTGGATTTAATTACATTAAAAACCTCCTGCAAATTTGGTTTACATCTGATTTGTAAAAATCACATTTCATGTGGTTTTGTTGCTGTCCACACTTCATAAAATCACTGTAGATACAATATAGGTACGCAAAATAACGGTTATTCTTTATTCTTTATTTCAAAATTCCAATTAACATTAACAGTATACAATATGTATAGTTACATACCAAAGGGGAAAAAAATGAACGAATTCAGGGAAAATATCAGCCCATAACAAACTTATCCAACAGATAATTGGTTTTAATTGCCTTCTTATTACCATGGTCTCGTATTGTGGTGCTCTACTGATTCAGTTCTTAATTTTCAAAAACATCCAAAGTTTAGTTGGGAGTCACTCCATCTCCTTTTATGTATGTGGAATTTAACTAAAAAACAAAATCAACTGCATAAAAATATTTCTCTTTCAAAAAGTTGGGTTGGCAGTCCAATCGAGCCCTAGATAATCTTGGGTGCCCATTGTAGCTTCACAACCATTTTATAACACTTACCCTGTTTAGTCATGGGTGGAAGAGTTACAAACGCCCCATCAGACTGTCAGGCCTCTTCCATTGCTCAGTTTTGTGCTCCTTACAGCAGGTCAATGTTGGGTTTTTTGTGTTGGCTGTAGATGCCAGCAGTTTGAATTGCACTCCTGCCATAAATGATGGTATTGAGCAGCTGGCATGATGTACATTTTGTTGCGACAGTGTCACAGGCGTGTCTATCTTGCACTTAGGTTTTGTGATGTTCAGCAGATGTGCTGTGTCGTATTAGTTTCTTATCGACTATTATTGGATACCTTTAACTAGTCGTACTTTCCCAATGTCCAACTTTTATATATATATATATATATAGATAGATAGATAGATAGATAGATAGATAGATAGATAGATAGATAGATAGATAGATAGATAGATAGATAGATAGATAGATAGATAGATAGATAGATAGATAGATAGATAGATAGATAGATAGTCATACATTTTCGAGCTGTTCTTCCTGTTAAGTTGAAAAATATCACTACCTCTGAGGATTTTTCCTCCTTGTGTCGATAATAACTCAAAGTTAAAATTGGTGGCGGTCAGACCTCTTTAAAATCAGTCTCATATTGTTACCCAACCTGGTATGACTCATATGTGAAATACCCTTGCCATTCTGATTAGATTACCATTCAGACAGTGTTTCTTAATGTGTAATTTCTTTTCTTTGTCATGCAATACATGGCATTGCATTCATCCGAGTATAAAAGGTGAATGGCTAGACTATTCTGTTGAAGTAGTTAATGCAACACAGTTGATTAGACCCCAGCCCATAAGGAGAATAGATAGATTTTCTATCTTGGACACAATGACATACTATTGCAAGTTGGAGAGATTTCAATTTCACCAAAATGTGCTTTCCTTTTTTACTTATCTGGTGTTGCCAAAACATCTGAAGAGTTGATTTACTGAAACAATTCAAGTGTCCACCAAATGAGGGCAGATAGACAATGGACATGATTAGGTCTTGGCTTCAGCTGTTCAGAGATACAAATCTTGTTTTCTATCAGAACAATACCCTCAAGTTACTTGTCTCTCCATCCATTTCTTCCTCATTGCAGCTGTCTCACTCTCTCGTTCTCTCTCCTTTCTTTGCAGAGTAATCACAGCCCATTTCTTCCTTCCCATATCTGTCTTTCCCCAGGACCTGACTACACTGGTGGCCAATGGCACCATCACCTCCAAGCCACCAGTCACCCTGCGGCTCGTCATCCCTGCCAGCCAGTGTGGCTCTCTTATCGGGAAGGGAGGGGCCAAGATAAAGGAGATCAGAGAGGTGAGCAACCAGAGCAAACATGCACTTCTTGCCCTGGGTGCACCTTTTCTCAGAGTACAGGCTTCTGTGTCTGGAAACGGGGGAAAGAATGCAGGTCAAAGGTTGAATATAAGGCAGAGTTTGAGAGAGGAACTACTTTTCCCATGCAAACAGGAGTCTGCATGTTCTCACATATGTTCAAGTCCAACACGTACAGAGCAGAGCTTGTGAACACACACAGAACACCATGCAGATGCTCCCCTAAAGGTCACGTTCAACATCGCAAGCGGTCTTAGAGGTTCAGTATCGGGCTCTAGGGTACTTCAACCGTGAGCCTCTATAAAGGGGGCTATCATAACTTGGTGAGCATCTGCAAATGTCAACACCATATTTTGCTTTCTCCAAAAGTTGACACTCTTTAAATCTGGTGGTACTAAATCCATTGGTTTTTGGGTTGTGTGTCAGACAATCTGCTGCTGGGCCATTCTGCAGCCATTTTCCTGCTCTCCTCTCTGAGACTTACTGTCTGTGCGTTGTTAGTATGTATGAAATAATAATGGACGCTCTCATCCGGATGTATCTAGTAAATATAAAATTCTGCTCCCAGCAACAGCGAACAATTGAAGCTACAACACTAAAGTGTGAGAAAGGTCACACGGGGAAGAGAGAAGTTGCTCGGTGATGCTTATTGAGTTCAGATATTAATAGAGAAAATTAAACTGATGTTACAAGCTGAGGTGCTGCTGATTTATGTGTATGGAGTCATCTCTTTTGATTGTCTCCAGAGAGGAATTTTCCTTACCTCAGCCGGGGAACTTTCCTATTTTAGGTATGTATTAGCTAAAATCAGGGGGCCACAGTAGCCTTAACCCTCCACAGGGTATCAGGAGGGGCATCCAGGCTTAGTCCTCCATGCTTTGTATAGGTCCGTGTCTACCTTCACACTGTGGGGACTAATCATGACGTGTAAAAATAGACCTCTCTCTATCCGGGGGACATGGTAGCTCAGTGGTAGAGGGCACACTTCAGGTACAGATGAGCCAGATGTGGTGGGTCCTGACCCACCACGGGACATCAGGAAAGGCATCCAGCCTTAATCCCCCACGTTCCACCTAAATCTGTGTCCATCCCCACAACACAGGGACCGATCGTGACACCTAAAAATGGGCCTCATTAGCTAAACTCAAGGGCATGGCATCTTCAGAGCCTGGAGTCTGCTGTGACCTCACAAACCATGACATCAGACATACTGTATTGGGTAATCTCATTCACCAGGTAGGAGATAGGAAGGGAAAAGAGATGATGCATCTGTTGTAAGGTCAGTAGAGTCTGCAGGGATTCAGCTGTGACTGAGTAATCATGACCTGCCTTATCTCCAGAATCAGACTAATCCTCTCTTGTAAAACGCTGTCGCTGCCAGAACACTGGAGCACAGATACAGGTGGCTGGGGATCTGCTGCCCAACTCCACAGAGCGAGGGGTGACGATATCTGGGAGCCAGGACTCTGTAATCCAGTGTGTGAAACTCATCTGCGCTGTAATTGTGGAGGTAGGATACTTTCCCTTCCGTTTTCTACCTGGCATACCAAAACATGAGAGGACATTTTGTCAGAGCTGCAATGCAGAAAGAAATCATTAACACCATCATGCATGTTATGATCTCATAGACCTGAAACAGATGTTGGGCTGGATCACTGTTGCCTCACAGCAAGAAGGTTCTGGGATTTTTAAACCCATCCCAGGTCCTTTCTGTGTGGAGTTTACATGTTCTCCCCATGTCTGTGTGGGTTTCCTCCAGGTGCTCCGGTATGCTCCCACCATCAAAAAGACATCCATGTTAGGGTGTATACTGCTGCCTGTGCCCCTGAGCAAGGCTTCAGGGGGGAAATGGAGTTGGTCCCCAGATACTGAAGCTGCTCACTGCTCCTATAGAATAGAATGGATTAAATGCAGAGGACAAACTACATTGAATGTATGTACAATGACAACTGAATAAAGTTTCCTCAAATGAATAGAGTGCCACTCTTGGCAGTGTGAAAACATGCTCAAGGACACTGGTGGAAGGATTTGTCAGCATTATCCTCATTTAGAGTATTCCACTAAATATGTCAGACAAGTGTGAAGCTTTTGTTTTGCAGACTTTGGCTTGTTTCCTATCCTTGACACGTCGTATCCGTCGCTCCTTCAATGAAAGGACCTCATTTGTCAAAATAATTTACCGGGGCTGCTAAAGGGGTGGGTCAGATGGTGCAGAACACGGGCCAAAGATTTCCATCGTCGGAAAGAACACCAAGGTCTCGACAGAAAATAAACTGACCCGCAGCAAAGTGTGCCCACCTTTAGAGAACAGCATTCTCAAAAGGAAGGAAAAACGAGGAGGAAACGGGAGAAAAACAACCCCAAGCACAATTTCTCCCTGTGTGTTACTGGCATGGCACAAGTCCTTTTTGTTTCTGCATTGCAGCTGGACCTGACTGACTAACTGCTAGTTTGATCCAGTTTTCCAGGGCTTTCTTCAAAGCCTTGCAACTTTCATTAGGATTCTCTTCCAGCAGGTTTTCGCTTTTGGCTCCAAGATGTAAATTATGCAAAGTTATACAGAGAATTCGTTGTGACGGCCCTGCAGAAAAGATGCTCCACATTCTGAGGGGGGCTAAAAAAAAAAGGTTACAACGCCACATTTGCTTGATAAGTTAAACCATGTCATGCATATTGTTGTTATCCCTGCTTAATCTCTTCGTCTTTTCTCCAGGCACACGACTGTTCTAAAGCATCACTGTCAGTGAAATGGATGTAGAGGTCCTGGGCATCCAGGAGGGAGTTTAATTGCAGTGCCCTGAGCTGATACACAGTGAAAATCAGCAATGTCATTCTTAAAGCTCTAGCTGCACCATTCCATTTACACACTGAATGACTGGTGTCACCAATGCAAAATCAAGGAGAGAGAAAATGCAGAGTGAATCTCAACAACTCCATTCACCTTTGTT
This sequence comes from Regalecus glesne, assembly GCA_900302585.1. Taxonomy (NCBI): domain Eukaryota; kingdom Metazoa; phylum Chordata; class Actinopteri; order Lampriformes; family Regalecidae; genus Regalecus; species Regalecus glesne. The sequence goes on from OMLC01038848.1 coordinate 22,160, forward strand.
ACTGGATTATAAGGACTTTAGAAATGTTCTCACTGTGTCTGTGTGGGTTCATCCAATTCTCTCCCACCATCCAAAAGACGTGCTTCTCAGGGTTATATCTCTTTCTTGGGCCCCTGAGCAAGGCATAGGAAAAATAGCCAGAGTTGGTCCACTGGCACTGCAGTTGCTCGGCTCTTATACATTAGGATGGATTAAATGAAGAAGACAAATTTCATTGTATGCTTACAAAGACAAATCAATATGGCAGCTGCTACCCCTTCTCCGCCTTCCTCTTCTCCTACCTCTTCTTCTTCTATTAGATCTGTGCTCTCATGTCTGACAATATTGCTGACGGTGCGTAGAACTCAGCTTGTCTCTGATGTCCCCCTCAAATTAAAGAGATAATGATGCCTTTCATCCCCCTGGTCAAATATGTGTTTTGAACCGTGTGATGAATCATAACCGCATACACTTTGTCCTGTCTTTGACCCGCCAGTCTCCCCCAAAGGGTGCCACCATCCCTTACAGACCGAGTCCCTCCCCTGCAGCGCTCCTTATTTCGGGGAACCAGGTGAGAATGTGGGATTTCCTCCTGGCGGCATGTGTGACCTGCTTGTTGTGTATTTCAAACCAGAGATAAACCCTATCAGACAGAGAAACGAAGTCCGTCCAGGCGGCTATTCAAGGATTTACTGTACACGGTATCATTCGGTGCGGTGGCGATCACCTCCCGAGTTCCGCTTCCGGCGTGATTACGGAAGTGGCGTCAGCGGAGCTTCTATTCTTGATGAGAGGAGAGGCAGCCCTGTGCGCATTATTGAAAGGAAGTGAGAGGGAGTGTGTGGATGGTGCTCCTCGGGAAATGTATTCACCCCCCCCCCCC
>OMLC01038852.1:0-12902 GCA_900302585.1 Regalecus glesne
CTATGCTGCGCCATCCTCTTAGCCAGCGTCTGTTTGGTTCTCCCCGATGTAAAAGTCACTGCAGTCCTCCTGGCATTTAACAGCGTACACTACGTTACTCTGTTTGTGCAGGGGGACCCGATCCTTGGGGTGGACCAACTTTTGCCGCAGTGTGTTCAGCGATCCGAAAACAAACTTACGGACACGGAAGCGGAAGAACTGAGAACGAAAGTCTCTGCCTGTCTCAACTGTGCCAAAGTGCCGCCGTCTAACATCAGCAGAGACGAGAGAAAGGCGCTCCTGACTCTCGGTAGGGACGAGGACATCATCATCCTCCCGGCCGACAAGGGCAGATGTACTGTGGTGTTAAACCAGACGGACTACCATGCGAAGGTAATGACACTGCTTAGCGACAGAGCCACGTATGAGCCCCTTAACAAGGATCCAGGCTGTAGGTACAGGAAGAAAGTCATAGATTGTCTTAAACAGTTAGAGCAGGACAAGGCTATAGACAGATTCCCCAATCCTCTGTGAATGGTGCTCATTGTCACTGAATGTGCAGTTGATCACCCAACTTGCATGTGAAACCAAACTATTGTTGTGTGGCATCACGGTACTGTTTATAAGGAGGGGGATGTTTGCCTTCAGCTTAGACTGAAGAAGTCACCTGGTGAGTGATGAAACGTTTCTAAATAAACTTCTTGATCCAGCTGAACAGATTCACCTCTTTTTGTGACTTAAAAGACGATATTAGTCCAATGACTGGACAGCTTAAACCAACACGTGTGACCAACGATCAGCTCCTTCTGCTCAGTACCCGATTTTACCAAGCAACATGGAATTAGGGTATCGATCAATTCAAATGTATTGACTCTAGGAACTTTTAAGCCAGTGAGAAAGAGTATTGTTGAAATACTCTCAGTTAAACATCACACTTAGTCGTCTCATTTTGAACCACTGTTTGTTCTTCAGTTTGTTTTTCTCATTAGAAATCAGCCCTTTTATTTTTAAAGGGACCTGTGACTCCTGTAAGAGAAAAGAAAATGTAAAAAAGGGACCATGTGCAGCTTTTAACATTGATGTCAACAGTCGATGCACCACACCAGATTATGGCTTTAAGCTAATTCACATCTAAAGCCCCTGCATGTCTATTTTAATGGTGGTAGGAAACAGGAGAACTCAGAAGAAACCCACGCAGACACAGGGAGAGGATGGAAACTCCACTGAAATGACCTGGTATGGGATTTGAACCAGGACCTTCTTGGTGTGAGGCCACAGTCCTAACCACTGTGCTGCCCACCCATTAATAAAACAAACAACAATAAGCTAACAGCAGTGCTAGATGGAGAGACTCAAAATGTGACATCTAACTGTATTTCAGTGTAGATCCCCCTCCCTAAAACTCTAGCAGAATGTGCCATGCCTCCCACTCCATAATTAATACATTAACATTGCCAGAACTTTTTAATCGCTAATCACTGGATGTTGTTCATTTACATTCAGTGGTAACTGATTACATGAATGTGAATGAACATGAAATCCTTCCAAATAAATGTGTTACTTTCTCATTTGACTAATTAGGACATCTTCAAACAGCCAACAAGAGACTAATCACTGAAAAGTAGCTCATGTGTTACTTGGCTGCATTGAAAACCTGTTTTAGAAATTGTCTTTCACAGCAGCCGATTCCCTACTGTGTCTAAATATAACCCTACTTGGGTAGGTACATTTAAAAAAGCCATTAAGATTAGTCTATTCTGCAATACTTCTTCACATGGTTGGCGACTGTGGTTCAGCATGAAACAGAGCACGGTCACTTCCCTCTGGGCATTTTGACATTTTCTCATAGAAAATATGAAAAGGTGGCAGATTTTCAGAGGAAAGCTACAGCACTAAAACCCTTACAGAGCTGCAAAGATGAGCCTGGGGAATGTCAAACACCTCACCGGCACTTTCTTTACAAATACAAAGCCTCCGTCTTTCACACATCCATATTAGGGAGAGTATAGTCTTATCATCTTTGGGCATTTCTAAAGAGAAACTCAGCTGTCGTCAAAGGATTTCCCATTCAGTGACATATTCTAGGGTGAAGGTGTGATTGAATTCCTACATTTCACCCTTTCTCTTTCCCATACCGATGGGAATATCCTGTACTGCACCAGCACCACGAGGGATTTCCGTTCTGCTTCCCAAATCTATGCATCAGCCATGGAGAATGCAGTTATTTTTGGCAACTTGGCTTGCTAAACAATAAGCAAACACAATGTCAAAGTTATTACACACCTTTATAGATGCTGAGCTTATTTGAGAAAGCGCGTCATAGTACATTCCAGATGTGTGTGTTATGTTAAGATCATAAAAATCGGTTTTACGGCCCCCATGAAAAAAAAATCACTCTCACCATTTCCATGCTGACTCCTCTTTGATAAGAAATAAGCTCTTGCTAAGGCAAAGCTCAATTTAACATAATCAAATTTTAGGCTTCATCAGAGCCATGGTGTCAAGTGACTATTAAGATATATCACTTGAATAAAACAAATAACTTACATGGCTAGGCTAATTAGATAGTGCTTAACAGAAATTAGACCCACTCTCTAAAACCAGTCTCTGATGCTACGGGTCATTAAAAAAATGATACCACAAACCCCAAGAAGAAATAACTATTACTTTCCAGTACAAAACATTTCAACCCATAACCAAAAAAAGAATAACTTCCATTTGGTCTATTCTACCATCTGTCTATACAAAACCTAAAGAAATGGGATTGTAGACCTGAAGTTTAAATGCTTCTGTATGAAGCTTATTTGTTCCATAATATATATACACCTTATATTCATCCAAATGATGAGAATAGGTGAGGATTCCAATATGATTCACTGATCACCCAGTGAACTGAAATGAGAATGAAAAATGCTTTGAACCTTAAAATGGATACATGGGTAAAGATACTACCAAATCAAAGAGGAATTTACATCCTAGATGGAGGTAACAAGAACAACCAAGGATAATCAAATGCTATTAGAATAAAACACTTAATATTTCCATTTTGACTAAACGCACACAAACTGGAAATCTCTCACCCATCACTACGTGGCAAACTTCAAATAGCCGACACAGAAGCTGAGAACCTCTGATGAGACTGTAGAAAGGTAAAGATTTAAGTCACAGAAGAGTTATCAAACAACTGCTACCGAGTTATTCTGTTCCATCCATTATTTGGGGTCATATTTGATGTAGTGCCTTTTATCGAAACTCATGACAGAAAGAAAACATCTTGAATTTAATGAGTGAGGGGCTCCACTCATCCATCTTGTTTTTGACATCTGTCCTGTCTTTCTTCCCAGTGGGAGAGGGGCAGCATTTCAACCAGCTGGGGGCTGGTGCAGCCAAGAATATAGAAAATTTGAAGACAGGCAAGAAGAAAGTCCTATTCTGAGTCAAGTGAAATTTTGATATTTTTATACAGAAAAAAGGCAATTCTTTCTTTCAAGCTACAACTCTAAACCATCCCTGACATATAGCAAATATAATGTAGTTTCTAAGAACAGCTTTATTTACCAAGTTTACACATATACAAAGAATGTGATATTGGGAGTTTCACACAAAATGAAGACGTCATCCATCCATCCATCCAACACCCACTTAATCCAATTTTGGGTCACGGGGGGCTGGAGCCTATCCCAGCATGCATTAAATGGAAGGCAAGAAGACACCATGGACAAGTCCTCAGTCTATCACAGGAAACACACATGCAGATCATTTAGATCTTCCAATTTAAATGATGCATGTCTTTGGAGTGTGGGAGAAAACCTATGCAAAAACACAGGGAGACAATGCAAACTCAACACAGATGGACTGGAATCAAAGCAGCTGTTTACCACTGTTGCTGCTAGGCAACAGTGGTAAATACCAAGACACTGTGTTGTTCTAAGAAGGTACATACATTAAAATACTTGCGGGCATCACCCTGTGAGTCAGTATGGACATTTAAATATTTATCTTCTTTAGTTACACTGCTTTATTAGCTAAACTTGGCATTACAATGCAAGTCATCATTATTGGTACCATGGTATATTTCAAATAATATTATAGTTTGGGGTGTATGTTATTATGGTCTGGTATACATTGGTCAGCCATAACATTAAAACCAAGGTATCTTCTACCATTATTCATTGTGCGATTTTGAAGCTCATGTACTCATTTTCAATAGATTCAGTGGAAAACAGGGATCATGGGCACTCTTACCAATCTGCAGCTACACAACCCCATACACCGCAAGCTGTGATGCCCTGTGTGTTTTGATACCTATCATAGTCAGAATTAACTTTTTCAGCAATTTGAGTTACAGTAGGTCATCTGTTGTATTCGACCAGACAAGCTAGCCTTCGCTACCCACGAGCATCAATGAGCCTTGGGTGCCATGACTCTGTCACTGACTCAGTGGTCGTCCGTCCTTTGGCCACTTTTGTAAGATACTGATCATTGTATTCAAGGAACACCCACAACACCTGCTGTTTTGGAGGTGGTCTATCCCAGCTGTCTGAACATCACAATTTGGCACTTGTCCAAGTCGCTCAGATCGTTATGCATGCCCATTTTTTCTGCTTTCAACACATCAACTTCAAGAACTGACTGTTCACTTGCTGCCACATAAATCCAATCCCTTGACAGGTTATATTATAATGAGATACTTACCTGTCAGTGGCTTTCATTTTTTGGCTGATTGGTGTGTATGTATTAAGAAACTGCCAAGCATGGATTGCAGAAATAGAAATGTTTAATTGATACCTTGGGGGGTTTAAAGGGGTAGTCGGGTGTGAAGGCAATATCCAGGAAGAAGACCCCTCCCTCGTACACAGAACCTGGTGGGCCCAGGATGGTCGACCTCCACTCATAGATGTTATCACCTTTAGGACCAGCACTGCAAGAACAAAGGTTATTGTCACTTAGGGCTGCATGGTTAAATAAAATAATGCCAACTACTGGAACTTCTACAATGCAGCTGGATACAATATTTTTAATGCTTGAATAAGATGGCCTCCAACTATCTTAGATATTGAGGAAAAATCAAAAAAATGAATTGAAAAAATCCTTCATTTTCTCCAAATTTACCCAACACATAACCAAGTGTCCATTGCCAAGTGGAAAAAAGCAATTCATACACCAAATGCACAAACTATACAAATAAAGTTGACTTGACCACTTAGCAAAAGAACTGGATTATTAAAAAACCCCATCTAAAACCGACCTCTCTCTCACTATAGGAAGAGACTATCATCTTAATCATGATAAATTGTTCTCTAGACTGTGATTTTGTAAAACCATGCACTTTGGAGACGTTTTACAAAAACAGTGTCAAGGAAAGGGCAATGATTTAACATCCAGCACTGTATGAGGCAAATGAATCAACTTTGATTTTCATGTTCCAGCCAGAATTTAGCCAATGGAAAAAAGTACTGTAAAATAGAATATAATCATAAAACAAATCATCTTCCTTTCATCATTTTAGGAAAAACAATTCAAAATGTCCATGTCTGTTGGTTTAGACTGTAGCTCTCATAAGGGAAACCGTTTTAAAATTGGGCATTTTGGAGCACTCCTGTGGCTCACCTGGTAGACCAGGTACCACATGAGGCTAAGTTCTTACCCCAGTGGTCTAGATTTGAATCCCACCCAGGCCCTTTGCTGTGTGTTATCCCCTCTCTCCCCTGTCTCCCTTCTCTCTATTATCCTATCAAATAAAAGTGAAAAATGCTCCAAAAATGTGAGTTTTTTTTCTAAAAAACAAACATACACCCCCCCCAAATAAAAGAAAAAAGAAAAAAAGCAACATTTACATATGATCCAATCCTCGAGGCAACTTGCATAAATTTCCTTTAAAGGCTAGGTGATGAAAATTCTTTCTCCCTGGGGCATCATTTGGAAGAGAAGCCCTCATGTGTCTTGGGGATCATCCTCCATACTGATTTTCCACAAAGCAGCTGAGTCTTTATCCTCCTTACATGCTGAACATGTGGTCTTGAAACCCCCCACCCCCAAGGGGGGTATGAACACAAGACGTAATAGTATTGATTTGGAACTTCTGAGTGGAGGATGGGACCTGGGCTTCCAACACACTGACAGACTTCTGGATGGAACACTACAATCCTCTACCAAATAGGAAGGAACTAATGAATTCACAGGGATCTGTTGGGGCTACATTCCCAGGGCATGGTTGGAGAGAAATGAAAGAAAAAAGGAAAAGAAAAATGTTAGATAAAAGGTGTTTGGGACCAAGCAGCTGAACTTATGGTTTAACTGTGTTCCATGTGAGAAAACTGTGGTTCAATCCCCAATCTCCCTACAGTCTTCTCCCTGATCATCTCTCCTTTCTTCTCCTCTAATGCCAGGGGTCTCTTTTCACTTCCAATACCAATTCTACCCATCATCACCATTTCTAAGAACTAATACATTCAAAGGGTTGATAGCTATAAACTCTTTCACTCAAAATGCAGGGAAAAAAAAGTGTAATCTGAAGTTATCATCAAACCAATTACATTTAAACTATCACTAGAAAGAAGCCATCAAAAAGTAGATTGAAACCAGTGGTTCACCAATAGAATGCACGACTCAAAGTTGGACATTGTGGGTTTGATCATATCGCAGGGTACTAGGAAAGGGCACCTAGCCCCATGCTCAAGTAAATGTGAGGCATTTATGTTGAAGTGCTTTGAGTGGTCATTAGACTAGAAAAGATCTATATTAAAATAAGTCAATTTACCCCCATAGGGAGCAGCAGTAGTTTAGCAGTAGAGTGTGTGCTTTGGGAACTGACAAGCCAGATGTTGCAGGTTTGAACTCACTGCAGGGCATCAAGAAGAGCATCCAGCCTGAATCCCCCATGCTCCTTCATTGTCCATATCCACCCCCACAATGTGAGGACAAATTGGAACAGATAAAAATTGACCTTTCTATTATTTCCCCCTTAAAATAAGTCATCTAAATTGATTCTCTTTCCTGATGTTTTGTGTAAAACAAAACATGTTTTACATGTCTATTTAAATGTCTTAAAGCACAGCCTAAGGAGTCTGCTCCTTTTCAGTGGCTAGATAAAGTTGTCAATCAACATAACTTTGAAGAAAAAAACAGGAAAAACAACCAACCAAAGAAAATGAAAACATTAATATATTTCAATGGATCTGATTTTTATCTAATTTTACTAGTTTATTGCCACATGACACAGACCGGTGAAATTTGTTCTCTGCGTTTAACCCATCCTGTTGTATAGGAACAGTGAGCAGCTGGGATGAATTATAGGTTTGCACTGTTCGAAAAGCAAACTGGGGAAGCACCACCACTCTAACAAGAAAATTCAAAGTAGAAAAGTCATGGCATCTTGGGAGCTATTAACAGAGGATATATAAAATCAGTCCTTTCTTCAATACAGCTACAAATGGGAGCCACAGTAGCTCAGTGGTTGAGTGCGCCCTTTGGGACTTGACAAGCCAGATGTTGTGGGTTTGAACCCACTGCTTGGTGTTAAAAAGGGCAGTCGGCCTTAATCCCCTGAGCGCCATCAAAGTCTATCCCCAAAATGTGGGGACTAATCATGACATGTAAAATTGACCTCTCGCTTTAACATCACAGCAAACAATTTCTGATCAGCCTTAGTAATTGACATCTGCCCTGACAGTCAAAGCATTGTTATATGTTTTGAAGTCACTGAGTCTATCAATAGAGACCACACACTAAAAACCATATCCTCTACAATCAAGCTTTCATAATAATGTCATACATAATACACTTCAGAGATTCACCAGGTTTCTGACTGTTTTTTTCATTATTTAGGGAAATCATATTGTTATTTTACCATTTTGTCAAGTAGATAGAGCAATGTTCTTGCTATAGTTTCTATAAGTGTGTGACAGAAACACTACAATATTTTCAAGAATGGTAACACTATGTGAACAGACCTTCGAAAAATATTCTATGATGAAATTAAACCAACCTGCAGTTTGGCGGAGGGTCCAGTGTGATATCCGCCAGCTCTTTCTGAATCCTGCACACAAATACCCAGAGTAATAAAATACTCAGTCATCATTGGCCATGGAACATTATTATCCTAAACAGTGCTAAATACAAACAAGCAAAGACTATTATTCACTCAGAAACAAGAATTTTCAAGTCATAGAGGGGCTGCATTTAGGGAAAATTTTGATTTTTGATATTTCTGTCACAGAGAGCAAATTATTTTTTCAGAAGGATTTAAAACAGTAAAAACTAAGAACCAAGAGACAAACTTGTAGAGTGGAATGTTAAGGAGAGATGACACTGGCACCACAGGGTGTCATAACTGCCAATTACCACACACACTTGACACCTTTCAAGACTGGGTTATTTTGAGATGCTAGGCACTGGCTTCATTTGCTACCTTTTGGCGCTGGTCGAAAGCAGCTTGGAGGTTTTGCTCATGCTGGCTTTACTCTCCCGTTTCTTGCAAGGTGTGTCCCTCTGTCTGTTTTGGCTAGAGGACGAGGGCGATGAGGAAGAGCTGGTGCTGGCACGCGAATCTTCATCCGACATACCGGTTTGGAATGGAGAAGAGCAAGAACCTAGGCCAAAGCAATAAATTACGATACATAGGCGGAACTTGCACAGCTCTAAGAGTTCCAACCTTGAAAAACAAAAACTAAGCAAACATGGAAAAAAAACTTGAGGGCCAGAGGGCTTTTATAATGCATAGACTTCTGCAGTGTTCAACTTGACAAATGTGACTTTGTGAGGATAGAAAACTTCAAATGGTGCTGGTTATCAACCAGTCACAGCCAAAATAACGTCCTACTATGGTCTAAATACATCTTGTAAGGGATATTGTGAAATCATTTTTATCACGGATCTGAGAAGTAGTTTTTTTCAAACCTAATTCACAACCAAACCAAAATTCTGTACAGCCGTGAAGCCAATACCTCAGGATGAGTAATTGTTTAAATTGCGAATAGTTTAGGATGTGCAATATAAATGGTATGGTACCCAGACTGTGCTATAAACGTGGATGCGTGTGTAGTAGGAGGGGGGTGATCAAAATTAACATTTATTACCTTACACTTTGCCATGTGTGTACACGCGTGTTTCTCTGTGTGCGTGTGTGTATGTGTGTGTGTGTGTGTGGGGGGGGGTATGTGGGTTAATGTCAATCCCACACTTGGCTTTTTTAACTACTGGGTTCATATTAGCCAAGCTTAAACCAAGTTAGCTCTTCATGAACACAGAGGCATATATTGTCAAGATGGCAAACCTAACTTACTGCAACCCTTCCTCCAATATTGTCGACATTTCTTCTTTAGTTAATGTCACTGCTTGCCCATCATCATGTGGCTATTTAATAAATCATCAGGCACAAGCTAGGGCTAACATGCTAACGGTAGCCAATGGAAATCACCAGGCCTTAAATGACGGACGGGATACGACTAATCCCTGGAAAGAATCTGGGAATGCCTGTTTGTTGAACATTCATAATACACAACATGACACTAAGTGAAATTTCAGGCCGATGCATTTCTTGCAAAAGCGGGACTACATATGTTTTCCTAATACTCAATAACAAATATGTTAAAAGCATTAACCAGCAAATGTTCTCCTCCAGCAAACAGTCAGAGCCTTTTCCGAGCACCCCACTAAAACACGACTGTCCTGTTGTTTGTCTTCCAGATTATTTTGGTTGAATTTTACTCTCATATTATTTCGCCTCTTCATCTGAAACAACTAATATTAAGCAGATTGAAGCGAGCTCACTGAGCATTCATTGAGATATAACGTGAAAGCAAGTATTTTGTGGCCAAAACTCACCTTCTCTATTGTGTCTGAACCTCCGCGCTGTCTAGGGTTGCGCTTGTCGCCCTCTGCGGAGAGGAAGTGCCGCGGCGGCGGAGCGGTTCAGAACAGCTTCCCGGTGGAAGTCCCGACAGTAAACTGGAGATAATCAGCTGATATTTGCCTCACGAGTAACATACACGACTTTCCGAAAGTGACCTCGAAGATCACCACTCGATTTAAGACCTATCAACAAATATGATACGTATGTGATGACACACTTTATTCATATACACTTTATTGATATATTTATATAGTTGTCCAAAAACAAAGTGCTTTACAGACCATCATAATAACATGCCATCATAGCAATACATTACACAATACATCATACACAAATCAGCATTTAAAGTGTGAGTTGTGTTTATTTATCATGACAAGTTATCCAACTATTTTAGAATTGTATTCACCTTAAACACTGGTTCCCACTCTGGTTCTCAGGTACCACCAATATTACCAGGTAGCTCAGGTATTAATCACATCTGGAGCAACAGATACATAAATGTCAGGAATTTCCTGGTATAACATGTGTATCTCTTATGGTTACATATAAAACTTTTTTTCAAATCTTGTGCTTTATCTTTTCATTTCTTTGTATGTCTTGATAGGACTTGTATAAAGGACTTTGAATATGAAATATGCCATAGAAGTCAAATTGATTTCCCTTGCCTAGAATAGAAAACTATCAATACTGGTGGTGGTAGCCTACTTGAGGACCAAGAATGATAACACTGGCCTAAGCTGATTGGATGTCTGAGGAATTTACTTTTTAAAATATAGTGCATGTCTGTGTGATGTTAAAGCGTTCCCAAAATTGGAATAGGGTACCTAGAAAAACTGTTGCATGACTCAAATGGTACGGACCAAATTGGGCTATTGTCAAGACATGAAATGACACTCAGACAGAGAGCAGTCTCACAAGCCGACCACAGTGCGTTTTATTGGGTGCTTCAGTAATACAAGTGCACAACAAACCACTCTGCAACTGCAGAGGTGGCGGGTAGCTAGTAAATATACAAGTCCTGCCTCTTTCACAAGCAGACCTATACTTTGTGGTCTGCCTCAAAAGCCTTTGAAAAAATACGTACAGTACAAACAAAACCAGAGGGATTGGAAAAGCATGATGTTTTTTATTAATGCAAATCTTCCTCCTGTTCCATGCAGAAAACATATTAATGACAAATACAAAATCAAAAAAAATTAATGGAAAAAAAACACACACGCAAGAAACAAAATTTAAAAAGTAAAAGCATATATTCTGCATGTTTGTTCCAGGTGCCACTAGAAAAACCAAGATTACATATTGTATAGCTGAAGGACAATGCGCATGATAATAATATTTTTTTCTCAATACAATACTTCCAATATTTAGATATTGGAAAATAAAAATCCCAATCTACTCTTTGTATAAAAAAGAAGCTTTCAAGTCAACAAGGAACAAAAGACAGTTCTTTACACAGAAAAGGTAGAGAAAAGGTCAGGGAGGGAGGAGGATACTGTAGGTATACTGTTGCACTTAGTGAGTGTGCTTTAACAGACTAGCAGGGAGAGAGGTAGAGAGAGGTACAGTGAGGAGGGGTTTGGATGGTTAACGAAGGGAGGGTCAGTGAATGGGAGTCTATGTGGCATATCTCTTTGTCCATTGCTTGGCTATTCTGTCATGTTCTGTTCTGTTGGTCAGGTATTGTGTGGCAATGCTTCCCACCAGAGGATCAGCTGTAATGATAGAGAAGAGAAAGTGTAAATGAAAAGGATGATCAGGCTTATGTGTCCATATCTTACAGTCCTTGCTTTATGTATGTTGGTGTGGACTATCCAATGAGGTTGAGTAAGCCTTATAAAAACAATTAGCATCACACCTTGTGCCAAAAAGAACATGTGTTACATATGCATATATAGCATTAACTTTGTGATGACCATGCTCAACAGTCTTGTCAATGACATTGCCCAAATTAGAGTAGGACCACTGAGCATTTTTATTCATACTAAAACCATTAAATACCTCCATGGTACAGAGAAGGGCAGAAAAAAAGTCTTTAAAAATTTAAGATTAAATTTAATGATAATCTCCTCCCACACTTTTCTGACAATGCTTGCACCTCCACACACTCCACATTGAATCCATTAGTCTTGAAAAAGGAAATTGTCTGGAGGTCATCATTATATTTTATTCATAGTTAAGGTGAATTCACTCTTAACTCCATCAATTCAAGCTGTAAAAAGGAACAGTAAGTTATCTGATAACGGAGCTCTTGTTCTCAATAGAGGGATATGACAAGTCTTTCAAAAAGAGGAAAAAAGAGGAGGGTTCCCATTGTTCTCAGGAAAGCATTTCCAGGATTGTTCAAGGACATTTTTTCATTACTTTTGCTTGGATAGAGAGCCATTGTTGAAACAAGGCCACATCATTCTGCATTACTAACCATAAATGGAGGCCTCAGTCTCTAAATGGACTGTCATTCTTAACCTGTAACTGAACATGTTACCCAAACTTCAGCAATGATGTGACATTTCAGCCAAATATATGGATAAAAAAGGAACTCTTGATTAGCCAATACAGTTTTATAACTGAACGTTACAGTTTCCCATGATCGCAGTGAAATTTACTAGATATTTTCACAACTTAACTGTTTTAAAGCATTTTTACGACAGGAAAGCTAGTCTATAAATTTCAGGGTTTTCCGAGACTTATGGGAACCCCAAGAGTTTCTGACGTTTGGTCATTTTGGAAAATCAACATCATGAAATGACAGAAGAGAAACTAGCACTATCCTAAACCAATGACAATTTATACATTTCTACCAAATATCATAAAAGAAACAGGATTTGTGGATGACCCCCCCTGAAAAAAGTAAAAATACGACTGGCTCCACCACAGAAGCACTTTAGTGCAATGGTGTTTTATTTACAGTACTTTTCCAAAAAGCCCAGCAACACAAAGCTCAAGAACCAAAAATAAACAGTGAAAAGTATGCATGCAAAATTCACAACACAAAGCGAAACAAAGCAAGAGTTCAAGTTTACACACACACACACACACACACACACACACATATATATATATATATATATAT
>OMLC01038858.1:0-28497 GCA_900302585.1 Regalecus glesne
AGAAGAACACACTTTTACATTACATTATATTACGGGTATTTAGCAGACGCTCTTATGCAGAGCGATGTACAACAAGTGCATAGGGTCAAGATACAAAAGATACTGGAGTAACACTATAAGCAAGATAACAATCCTAGTGTCATCATAAGATGCAGTAATATTTCCAACATGTAATGAAATGTCACAATCAACAGCCCAGATATATGAGCCCTTCTATCTCAAGCAAACCTGATGCAACTAATGAAGCCCTTGATGGGTTACATCTGGTGTGCTTGAGACCACACCTGATTTATAACAGCGTACTCTTATGAGGGATTCTATTCAGGGGGTTGAATAATTTTGAGACTGAAGTAGTTATTAAAAGTAACATTTTTTGTTGAATTTGGGAAATAACATTTTTAATATTAGTTGGGTTGAGCTATTTAAAATAGTATTGTTTTATTTTTTACAAACAGCTGCTAGTTTTTAACATTTGATTAATACACCTGATTTGCAGTGGGGGTTTAATCATTTTGATTGCAACTCTATGAAACGGTGACAAGAAACGAATGCTATATAATAAAGTCAGGTTTGGCAGGGAAGTAGGTAAGGCTGGTGCAGGAAAATGTATAGGTCATAGGTGGTGAGGTAGGAATGATGGATGGGTTCAAGGTAGAGCTGGCGTTACATCAAGGATCAACTCTGAATCGTTTATCGTTTGCAATGGTGGTGGACAGGTTAATAGATGAGATCTAGCAGTCTCTATGAACTATGATGTTTGCAGATGATATTGTGATCTGTGGTGATATTAGGGAGCAGTTTGAGTTGAGTCTTGAGAGGCCAAGGTACGCACTGGAGAGAAGAGGAATGACAGAAGCAGAAGCAGTCAAGCGTAGCAGTATTTTGAAAAAGGAAATACCCATGAACTTATACAGTGATTGTTTAGTATAGCAAACACTCAAAGCATTATACAATGAATGCCTCACATTCACCGAGCTACACAGCAGGATATGAACCCGCAACACCTGACTTGCAGCCGTGCACTCTACCCGCTGAGCCACCGCAGCTCACAAGACTTGAGAAGTTAGCACCCACATTTAATATAACAGTCACTGACATCCAAAAGAAGTATATTCTAAATGGTTGGTGTTTGAAATATTTCCCAGCCTGTGATAACATTTTTTTAAGGATGGCATAATTTATGTTTTTAAAGTTTGAAGTTGAATTAGAGTTTTGTTTTTTACAACAAAATGTGTGTGGTGTGCAATATGAATTTCAAAGTACAAAAAATTACACAACTGACAATTTGGCAATTTCATGACACTATACAGTTGCAGGATGAAGACAAAACAGGTTGGATTGAATTCACAAAAAGTGTTCCTCATCCTCAGGAGCATGCATCAAGACGCTCATCCTAGACCCATCGATTACAGGAAACATTGTTCTACTAAAATTGTGTAGCTCGAAATAAATACATATTTATTTTATTGATGAATGCTTGTGTATTTGGAAATATCTGTTATAAACTAGGACTATGATTTTGCTTTTAGCTTTCATAATAAAATGTTCCATTGTATGGACTGTCTGTTCCAGCACATGACATGCATCAAACACAAAGTACAAACCCCATGCAGTACACAGAAATAGATCCAATTGGGGGTAAATGAGGGGATTAGTTACCATGAATGTTTAGTTGCAGCAGCAGGGACTAAGTCATGAATCCTAAAAATGAACGTTTTCTCCTTTTAAAATGTTCATCCCTTTAGCAGGAGTGATTGTGAATGATGTAGGTTCAGTGCGTGATCGGGGTTTAACCAGAACAGTTTTCAGAAAGAACTCCCTGACTGAGCCTTCTCTGCCCAATATTTACTTATCCTTTGTACCCTGACCCTATGCACTTGTTGTATGTTGCTCTGGATAAGAATGTCTGCAAAATGCCTGTAATGTAATGTAATGTAATGAATGGGGATGTGCCACTACAACAGAATTCGCTTTGTATCATATCTGTCTGTGCTTTTTCAAATATTCCCAATCCTTGCCAGAACATTCTGACTCAGGACAGTGTGCTACTCTTTCACATGGATGCTTTGACGTCACTTTGATGTGAACATGTATGGCATTGGAACTCCCTTCCTCTACTTATCTGCTCTTGTGGAACAAAATTGCCCCATTTATCAGAGGCAGTGGAACACCTGGGGAACAGAGTCACAGATGTGTTAAGAGTGAGTCCATTGGATGACCAGAGTGAGAGATTTACACACAAAGAAAGAGATGGAGACACAGAGTGAAAGAAAGATGAAGAAATGTGAACATATGTGAATGGGGTCAAGCATTCAATGATTTTCAGCAGTTTCTGCATCAAATGCATTAAAGCATAAAATAATATTACCCTTCTTAAATTGTGTCTGCATTACCACACCTGAAGTTTGACATCCTACAAAATTCAAATTTAAACTTTTTTATCTGAAATGATAGTATTCAAAGGGAAATCATTCATTTCTATATCAGTTCAGTATATTTCTTAGCAGCCCTGAAACTGAACAGTTTTCTGTGTGTCTTTCACATCATAGATCTTTAAAACAGGGTAAATGTGAGAACACACTTTATGGTTAAGCAAAAAGCTGTATTGTATAGGAAACTCTGAATCTAGGGCCACGGTGGCTCAGTAGTAGAGCACATGCCTCTGAGTCAGGTACCGTGGGGTCAGTCCCACCATGGTGTGTCAAGAAGGGTATCTGGCCTTAATCATTCATACTCCATCTATGTCCATGTCCACCCCCACAACATAGAGACTAATTGTGACATGTAAAAATAGACCTTGACTACATATAGGAAATTCTGAAAGTCATTGTTAAATAAAGCTACATAAGAAATTGCAGATAAAAATGTTAGATTATGCAATTATTTATGCCATTATTATTCACATTTTCTTATGCAATGCAGGCAGTCAACAAACCATGAAGCAAGTTTCCACGTTATCAAATGCTCTGCAAGTGAGGTCAGTGGAAGACACTTTTTTGTGCAATTTTCGGTGGTGTTTTGAGGACACAAAGAAGATTGCTCACTATTAATCCTAATGCAGTGTCGCCCTTGCAGCCTTTACTCTACCTAGGGATAATATTGACATATTTGATTATTTAGGAAACTTTTTTGGATATCCGTGACCCGACTTCAGATAAGTGGTTATAATGACGTGACTATTTTATATTGTATTTTCAAACTCAACAGTTTTGTATTTGTAATAGTGTAAAAACTATGATCATATTGATGTTACTTTGACATGTACCACCTATCTAAACATTCTTGCAGACCAGGTACACCCCTTCCTGGCAATGGTATTCCCTGATGCCTTGTTTAGCAGGATAATATACCTCACCACATTGCAAAAAATGTTCAGGGATGGTTTTAGGAACATGATAGAGTCCAAGGTCTTGTCTTTGCCTCCAAATCCCTTAGATCTCAAACCAATTGAGCTCCTATAAAATGTGCTGGAAAACAAGTCCAATCTAAGGAGGTCCCAGCTCACATATTTCAAGAATCAAAGGGTCTGCTACTAATGTCTTAGTGCCAAATACCACAGGACACATTCAGAGGTTTTGTGGACTCCATGCCTCAATGCATCAAAGCTGTTTTGGCAGCATGATGGGGACTTACATAATTGAAGGCAAGTGGTTTTAATGTTTTGGCTGATATATGTGTGATAAAAGACATAGGTCAAAGCCATGTTCATTGAGAATTACTGAAAACTGTCAGCCCTACAGGTCTCCCAAGTTACTAAATAGTAACCATGTTATAGACATGAGTACATGGCATGTCAATTTAACTCATATAGGTCTGCAATAGTGTCACCCATGGATCTCACCCCATGTAGAACTCCATTGCTGCACTGGAGAGCTCCTTCAGTGATGGGTTGCTGCATCTAAAGGGTTTGAAGGAACATTTTGTCAGGTACTTCCTTCCTGCAGCTGTTAGATTCCCCCAACATGCCAAATTCACAATAATTAACTTCTAAGTCTGATTCTTTCTGTTCATACTGTATATACTGTTCACATGTTTTAATAGTTCCCCTTGTTTATATTGCTTCTATATTTTGATGCCTCGTTAGCTTTTATGGCGCTCTAGTTTTGCTTTGCATTTGCTGCTGAAACACTGCAAATTCCCCCCTGTGGGACTAATAAAGGAATATCTTATTTTATTTTAGCTTTACAATAACGAGGGATTCCAAATTTCCCGGACAATGCCACAAATCATTTTCACATTCATCCATAGACTTTATCAATTTATTAGGATAGCATATTAAAGTACCATAACCCTGAGGCCTCCACTGGCGAAGTGGGTTAAGGTAATGTTTAGCACATTTCTGTGGCAAACAGTTGGGTGCTTGAATCCCAGCTGTGCCAATCATGGCCAGAGGTCCATAGTTAGTGGGGCATAATTGGATTTACATTATAGGCATTTTTGCAGACGCTCTTATCCAGAGCGACGTACATCAAGTGAGCAGTTAGGGGTTCAGAGTCTTGCTCAATGACACTTCAACATGCTATATGAAGGACCGGGGATCATTCCTGTAACCTTCCGATTACCAGACGACTGCTCTACCCACTGAGCTTTGCCTCACATAGGTATAAGGGTTAGGTTAGATAAATTATTCTATGTTCCCTTGTGTTGTCTGAGGGCTCGCGGTTAAGTGAACGGGAAGTACTCTCGTTTCGTTCTCCTCTGACGGCCAAGCACTCTGTAAGACTGTGATGTGTGAAATAGTGAGGGCTATTTGTCATGTGACTTGGAGAAGACACATGCTACAGCCTCCTCTTTTCTGTCGACACTCTAGAGGGGCATCGAAAGCAACAGATGCAGCATAGGCAACCTGGGATTAAAAGATTAAACCAACCTTAGATTAAAAGGTAAGTTTTTTTTAACAATTTTTGAAATAGAAAAAGGTAGTCTGCAGCTCAGATAGAAGAAGCAAGTTTTTCCACCATTTTGGGGACAAGTGCCAAGTGCCAGGGCCACTGTAATTTTATAATGTGAAGAAGTCTTAGCTTATAAAATAACCGGTGAGTCTGAGCGATACAGACCTTTTGAAATATTTATTCTATCAAGCCATTTAAAGTTTGCTTTAGCTCAGAAATGGGACAGGTCAATTTTTTTTCCTGCTTCTTTTCAAGGAAAGTTCAATTGTGTGGGTACAAGTAATACTAACTTTTTAAAATTCCAACATTTTGTGATTTCTGCTTTTTAAACACAGCTCTTTTTTTAAGGAATCCATCATCGCTTGGAAAACAAGGGCTGAGATTTTTTTATGAAGTCTCTAAATTTCCGAATGGAAACTAAATATACAACTCTGTTCCTCTTTAGAAAAAAAGAAAAGGCAGGGGAAGGATTAAAAATAAGTCAACCCATTGCTGTATCAACGGGGACCTACAAAGTGTAATAAACATTTAAACAATAGCTTTCCATTTTTTTAACTGATGAAGTCATACTGAGGTATTACAGTTATCTGGCTCATCACCAGTAAGACGTCCTGGTAAATGAACTGGACACAACAAACTATCCTTCAACAGATACATAACTCTCCTTCTGTTCAAACTACTAACATAACTACATAACATTTCTCTGATATTGTATTTTCTACTGTATGTAGTGACCTTAGACTGCTGGGGTCAGACACAATCCTCTGCAGGTACACTGA
Organism: Regalecus glesne; assembly: GCA_900302585.1. Taxonomy (NCBI): domain Eukaryota; kingdom Metazoa; phylum Chordata; class Actinopteri; order Lampriformes; family Regalecidae; genus Regalecus; species Regalecus glesne. The sequence continues at coordinate 5,672 of OMLC01038858.1, forward strand.
GAACATGCAACCAGCAAATTGTAGGCCTTTTAATTGATATGTTTCTTGCAAAATTGATTGATTAAGCAAATTTGTAACTGATTCGTGTTCTGACAGCTGAATGATTGATTAATCAACTAATTGGTTAAAAGCTATTTGAAAACAAAGCTCTATAAGCTGAGTCCGGATAAAATCCTTCCATCCATCGTCAACCGCTTATCCGGTGTCGGGTCGCGGAGGTAGCAGATTTCAGCCGGGACCTCCAATCTTTCCTTCCCCTTGCAACATCCACTAGCTCTGATTGGGGGATCTCAAGGCGTTCCCAGGCCAGTGTGGAGATATAATCCCTCCATCTGGTTGGTGGTCTACCCCGTGGCTTTCTCCCAGGTGGACGTGCCGGAAACACCTCCTTTGGGAGGCGATCAGGTGGCATCCTTACTAGATGCCCGAACCACCTCAACTGGCTCCTTTCTATTTGTAGGGCCAGCGGCTCTACTCCGAGTCCCTCACGTATGTCTGAGCTTCTCACCCTATCTCTAAGGGAGATAGGAGATACCTTCCTAAGAAACCTCATCTCAGCTGCTTGTATCCGTGATCTTGTTCTTTCAGTCTTGACCCAGCTTTCATGGGCACAAGCATTGACCGGTAGATCGAAAGCTTTGCCTTCTGGGTCAGCTCTCTCTTGGTAACAATGGTTTGGTAAAGGGAGCGCAATACCGCTCCAGCAGCTCCAATTCTCCGGTCCAACTCATGCTCCATTCTCCCCTCACTTGAGAACAAGACCCCGAGATACTTAAACTCCCTCACTTGGGGTAAGGACTCATTTCCTACTCGGATTGGACAATCCTCTGGTGTCCTGCTTAGAACCATGGTCTCAGATTTAGAGGTAATAATCCTCATTCCAGTTGCTTCACACTCGGCTGCAAACCGATCCAGTGAGTGTTGGAGGTCAGAGACCGATGATGTCATCAAAACCACATCATCTGCAAAAAGCAGTGATTTAATCATAAGTTCACCGAATTGCAACCCCTCTCTCCCATAACTACACCTGGAGATCCTGTCCATGAAGATCACAAACAGGATAGGTGATAAGGAGCAATCAATGTTGATGGTAATGATGATTATAACAGATGTATAGACATCGACACATCGACTAATAATAATAATATAATTTAACATAAGGGTGAGGAAGGTCAAAATAGTTTAATGAGGTCATCTGGATATAGGATTTTTTTTAAAACAGGTAGAGGTTTCAACATTCATCTGAATGTAATCTTTAGCTCTGAGTCCATAATGTGACCCAACCAACTCCTTTTAAAGGGTCAGAGATGAAAATTTGGGTACTCACAGATTTGGGCAAAATCAATTTTTGTTAGGACGTCACTTCTCCTTTGAGCTTCCATGGGGTAATCTTGAACCATTCTTGGTCTTGCCCCTCACCTGAGGCCCCTACTTTCAAGCTCAATATTCGAGGCAGTCAATAAGGTGATAGGGGATACCTGCTCTTATTTTAGACTGAATATGTCATCTATGTGAATGATGAAACGTTTCTCTCGACAAACGTATCTAGATGAAATCATTCCACTTCTCTTATGGTTTAATATTGCAATATCTTTATCCGGCCAGCGTGTGGCAGTAGATACTCATAATGCCGCAAAAAAACATAAAAGAAGAACTCTCACTCGCTTCCGATTCCGTGTTTGAAAAAGCGTCTACGCCATTTTGATATCACAACGAGGAGGAAAAGCGTAAGCCTTGGATTTTTATGAATTTACATCCAACTACGCAAGGATCAACAACTGATCTCTTTTCGGAATACGCCCGTACTATCGGGTCAAACCCTCGCCATTTTGCAGTTTTCTCGATCGAATTATTAACATTTGACATTAAATTCGAAAATTGATGCAGTAACGTCGTGAGGCTAACGTTAACTTAGCTTTTGTTTTGCCAGTCCTGTTGTACATTGAAGTGAATTGTCATTAGCTGACGCCACGGTTCACTGTTAGCATTTGCTTAAGCGTTTCGCTCATTATTAGATTTCCATGCTGATATGTATTGGTTGAAAGGGATTTGCACAATGAGATAACTGAGACTTGACGTCTATGGCCTGGCCGCGCTACGTTGTTTGTTTTTCTGTGGACTCTCGGTCAGCTTGTTCGGCAGACAGCACATTGCAAGGACACGGCTGTGTACGCAGGAAGGCCTAGGCCCGCTGCTGTCTTAGTAACTGGCAGCAAGGCCCGGGCTTTCCCCCAAGAGACGATAAACGACGAACTTTAACCTCATTTCGGACGAGGTTTCCATTTCCCCGAAAGTAACGTAACCTCTATCACACGGGACTCTTTGGATTTATTGGATCATATGCTGTTTTACCGAACTGTTAAGAACTGTCAAGGCACAAGACGCCACTCAATGGTGTACTTGGCTTCCATCTCAACGTTTTTTTTCCTTCGGAAGTGACCAAGGACTTGGTCCCTTCCCCCGACATCTGCGACTTCACTTCCTTCCCCATTTTAAAGCACTGTTTTGTCCAATTTATTCAGCTGTTTACACCGAATACACAGAAGGGACGGTTTAACACAACAATTCCAAGATTCATCTTGGTGATGTCCAGTATTTAGCGCTGTTCAATGTTATTTGAAAAAAAAGTGTTTTCCCCCTCTTGTATTTCGTAAAGTGAGTGCTTAGTTTTGATAAAAAGAAAAAAGGAAAAATGTCGTGTGTTCACTATAAGTTTTCTTCCAAACTGGACTACAACACAGTCACTTTCGACGGGCTGCACATTACGCTTAGCGAGCTGAAGCGGCAGATCATGACCCGAGAGCGGCTCAAGGCCACAGACTGCGACCTGCAAATCACTAATGCCCAAACACGAGAAGGTGAGTGTTTATCTCAAAACATAACTAATTGACTTGTCTGACGCAATTTTCCTATAATTTCAAATTACTCCTCGTCGGTTGTCGTTCATCTAAGTACGGTTTATGCTAACATTTTGCCTCTCGGTTCTTTGTACTTTCTCCACTAGATGTTATGATGCTATCTGACTTTAATTGGTGTTTATTACTTTCAAATAAGTCCATAGAAAATGTTCAGCTGAGTTGTATCTTAGCCTGGGTGTAATTTTTGTCTATATTGTGTTGTAGAGTATACAGATGATGATGCCCACATCCCCAAACACTCCTCAGTGATTGTTCGGCGTACTCCCATTGGTGGGGTAAAACCCGCTGGCAGGACTTTCATTGTGTATGTATGCTTTTCATACTTTAACTACTATGATCATTTATCTCAATAATCATAGGTTACCAGACCCAGTCAAATGAGGCATTCAGATTAACGCTTTGTTCAGTCCTTGTTCAGGTAAACTAGTCTTGTTTTGGATTTTCCAAGTCACAGATCCAAGACCATAGGAAGTTAAGACCATTACATTAACTCAGGTCTCAAAAATGTCAGTCAGAAACTTATTCCTAATACCATGCCACTAACTGATCTTTTTCCTGTCTGATCTTTTCATGCATTTTTTTTGTAGAGATCGTTCTGACACAGCCGTGGTGGGATCTTCTAGACCAGTATGTAAATGCACAACACTCCTCTCACCTCTTGCTCCCCTGCTTACTTTTATTCCCTTTCTCAAGAACATACTGTCAGTGAACACTCCGGGTTGTGTGTATCGCCTTTTGACTGTGTTGGCTAACTCCGTGTTGCGATCTGAACTTCTACGTGTTGATTATTGTCTTCTTGGAAGGGGTTCAAGTCACATCAGTTGAAGCAGTTTGTTGTTTCTCTCCAAAGATCCTGGATGTGTCTATCAGAATTGCACTTTAATCAGATTGGGTCACTGTATCTCAGTTATGGCTGCTAGAGTTGAGATTAGAGAGAGAAACAACAGACTAGTTATACAAACGTTGCTTTCATATACCCTGATTTGATAAACCCAATGTTGAACATTGTTGTTGCCACATAAAGATTGAATAACCAATCACTTCGATTGTCATCTATGTATTCATAATGAAATGGTATTGTAGCCTGCTTCTGATCAGGCAAATGTATTTGTGAGGTTTGTAAAAAGAAAACTGGTAACTTTGTTTCACTGATGTTTAATTGTCATGTAATTTTCTGTGAAAATGTTTTTTCTTTTCCATTTTTGTGGCCAAAGAACCTAATTGAGTTAATATGTGGCTGAGATTGATTGTGATTAACTCTGACTACAAAACTAGTGTGGTGCGAGTGGAAAGGACTCACAATGATTTACAGTGATTTACATTTCTTTAAAGCATTATTTGCTGAGCCAGAATATAACCACTCATTATGTTTGGTAACATTTACCATGTTTGTTTTTATCCTGTACATATTCAAAGTGGATATATAATGTTATCTTCTGGAATGAATATGAGCTGCACATGACATTTAAATTTAAAAGCTCACAGCTTTTATTCTATATGCAATACATTTAATGCATTAATTTAATTTCTTAAATGTCTGTTTTGCAAAAAAGCAGCTATTAGCTCGGAGTGTAATGTCACTAATGTGGCTAGGTGCCTCAATACGTCAAAAAGTTCCAAAGATAGATGCTGTTGTGAACTAACCGCTGAAGTATAATATTGTGAGTTAATCAGAGTTCTTTGACACTTCATCACTTAACTAAATGACCTGTCAATCTCTGATGGCCTTCCATGGTTGCTGCAGTGAGAAGTACCAGTGTAGTGTGTCCTGTAAGCTGTAAGCTGCAGAACCTGTCAATAAAGTTGTTCGTTGGTTCAGTGTCAGAACCATTTGCACCAGATCCCTGTGTGTTCCCTCCACAGTATTATGCGAAACCTGGCCTCTCCCTCCAAGTCCCACCTATCACAATGGATAGCCCACTCCTATCGTCTCGTTATTTACTTCAGAAATGTTTGTTTGGTGTTTTTATGTAATCTTGTCATTGTAGTCAAAGATAATTTTGTTGTGTATATTAGATTTTGCAAGATTATTATCTAGACGTCTATCCCTCTTGCGTTTCCCTTTCACTCTTCTTTTGCGTGGGCTAACTTGGAAAACCTAGACGGAAGTGTTTACCTTTTTTATTTTTAAGGAACTTAATATTTGAGCGATACTAGAGAACTAATATATTACTTTGCTAAAGCAGTGTTTTTTGATTTTAGAAAGTCAGGTAGCTCATTTTCAGCCAGTGCAATGTAGTGAAAATAATTAAATATGTCTACTTAAATTTAGTTTTGGGGTTTTTTTTTTGGTTAAAACTGGCAACCCTGAACCACAATTGAAGGAACAACTTAAAATCTGCAGAATAATGTCTGTAGTATTAGATTAGATCTGTTCTGCCTTATGATAAAGCCTATGGATTAATGAATGATGCATTTAAGAAATGGCTCAATAGACTCAAATATGCGTTATGTAGATTTTGAATTACAAGCCCATAAAGTCAAATATTGAAATATTTGACTTTAGGTGTTTTATGTGTTTGGAGGATTTCTTGGCCTTGCTCATAAATAGAACTTTTCCAATGTAAAAGTTCTGAAGAGACTGTTCTCAAAATGGTATTTCTTTACAATAGCAGTGGTTAATAAGAATGTCCATAAAGCTACCTGACTCAGTTTTTTGGAATACTAATGGGACAAATCTTACAGCCTCAATGTCCACATTAGTAGAAACCAAGCCTTTTAAATCTCTGCTGTGATACACTTAGCAGCCTACCTTTTAGAAACATTTGAAGATGACTATAGGTGAGGAGCCTAATTTTTTTCACGTTTATCTGAAGTGAGGGAGAAGACGACAACCCCCGAGGGACAACACAGTAGTGTTGGGAATCTTATCTGGGCTCTGCCCTGCAACTGCATGCCTCCAAGTTCTCACATTAAAACATTTTATGTCTTTACTCTGATTCTCCTGCAGACTGATTCATCTCCCTCTATGTCACTGGCACAGCTCTCAAAGGTACTAGCTTTGTGTGTGTCCTGTCAATATTTCCAGAGCATACACCTTAATTTTTGCAAATACCCGTTTCCTCCACTTTATTTTGAGGCCGTTGTGTCTTGTTTCTTGCCTCTTACACCTCTCTCGTGTTCCAGACTGCTAACCTAGCTGAGGCAAATGCATCAGAAGAGGACAAGATTAGAGCCATGATCTCTCAGTCCAATCATGACTATGACCCAATACAGTCAGTATACACATGCACACATACTAAAGTTTTAGGCATTACAGTCAAATGGTTTTTCACCTTAAGTATCAGTAAGCCATGCTCACTCAGACATCTTGTACCTGTAAGTATATCATATTCAGTGCACTTTGTCTCCGCAGTTACTCTAAGAAGGCAATTGGACCACCACCTGCTCACTATACTTGCTACCGGTGTGGAAAGGCTGGCCACTACATACGGCAATGCCCTATGCAAATGGTAATTATTGCATACGGATTAATCAGTGTACCATGTATTATTGTAACACAAGTTTAATGTTATACTAAAACACCCTTAAAACTTTAACAGTTAATTCTACCATTTGGTTAAGTTTTTCTTTCTGTTAATCTTTCTTTCTTTCTTTCTGGTTTCAGGACAAGAGTGTGGAGGGTCCCAAGCCTGTAAGGATCAGTAAGGGCATTCCGCAGAGTTTCATGGTCAAAGCGGAGCCTGGAACTAAAGGAGCCATGTTGACCAGCACTGGAGAATATGCTATCCCTGCCATAGATGCGTATGTTTCACCCACATATTGTTTTTGGATGTGAAGGTTTCAAAGAATTATCCGCTTTGAGTAACCCTTAAATCAAAATTGAATCGGCTCTTCCCTAATCTTCAAAGCCCTAATCTTTCTTTAAATAATTTATCCCATTTCTTTATTGTGTAACCAATGTTACTTCTAAAAATTACAAGTGCTTGTCATTGCTAAACACTACTGCTTTGGTCATCACGTTGTCCTATGTAACGGTACGCTTTCAAAAATGTCTGTTGGTACAGGGAGGCATATGCATTGGGAAAGAAGGAGCGTCCTCCGTTTGTCCCCCGTGACCAGTCCTCCTCTGAGGATGACTCTGATCCAATCCCTGATGAATTGTTGTGTCCAATTTGCAATGACTTGATGACTGATGCTGTGGTCATACCCTGTTGTGGAAACAGTTACTGTGATGAGTGTGAGTACACCAACTTAAGATTTTTTGTTTCTACTAGGAGTTCCTGTTATATTGAAATATTTTGCTTGCTCAGGTATCCGAACCAGCTTGCTGGACTCAGAGGAACACATCTGCTTCACCTGCAAACAGTCGGATGTTTCACCTGATAATCTAATCGCCAACAAGTTTCTTCGCCAGGTAACTTGTGAACAAGCTTTGATTGTACAGCCCAGTTGATAAATTGATGGATAACACAGCATCTTAAGTCTCAAAGTAGCAGAGGAAAAATGATAATTTAAAGTATTGACTCCCTTTCATTCCCAGGCTGTAAATAACTTTAAGAATGAGACGGGCTACAAAAAACATGGGCGCAAGCAGCATCACCAGACTGCCCTGCCCCCACCTCGCCCCCAGCCACTCAGGACTCTCCCCTCCAGACAGCAGGATCCACTATTGGCCAATGCCTCTCATCATCCTGCAAGTGTCCCCGTCACCCCAGCTGTCCAAGCACAGGTTCTCCCTACCCAGCCTGTTGCTGCTCCCGTGATAGAACGAGAAGTTTCACCAGCCTCTACACCTGTCCTTGATCACCAGTCACCGGTGCATTCAGGAATTCAGAGTGAACCACCTCCACCTGGGTAGGTTTTTTTAATAGGTCATACACCCACCAAAACAAATGAAGGAATTCACAGAACAGAATTTGGCTTGGATTACCAACAGAACACATGATTCAGTTTTCTGTTTGTGTCTGTGTCTTAGTGAGATTGACCTGGAACAATCGCTAACAGACTCCTCTGCAACCCCGGAAAGTGGATTACCAGTAAGACTTACTTAATGACCTCATATAATGGCTATCTGGTCATCTACCACTTTCAGTTGTAAATTTAACACAGAATTAATGCAGATTTAATCAAAATATTATTTCTATATTTTATCAGGGTTACCATGTAACTGTGATTGGCCATCCACCACCTCCAAGACCCCCTCATTCCTCAGGTAAGAGTTTCATTCTGAGTTGTTCTAATGAAATTGTTGGAAAGGTACTTGGAAATGTAAAGATATGAATCTGGGGCGGCATAGCTCAGTGGGTAGAGCGGTCGTCTGGCAATTGGAATGTTGCAGAATTGATCCCCGGTCCTGCACATAGCATGTCGAGGTGTCCATGAGAAGGACTCTGAACCCCCAACTGCTCACTTGATGTATGTCGCTCTGGATAAGAGCGTCTGCTAAATGCCTATAATGTAATGTAATGAATCTCTGCTCCCCTAGGTCACCAGCCACGACCTCACCATTTGCACAGAACAGGCCCCAGACACTGGGACAGGTATGGATCAAGACTAAGTGATTTGATTGATTTGATTTATTTAGAACATGTTATAAACAAAAAGAAACAAAAAAAAGATAAAAACAGAACAATATAAAATTGAAATGAACAACTAACTTGCACAACAACCTCAATAAACAATCATAACACAAATCTTACATCCTCACAAAGGAGTTGGAGGAAATGTACACTTATTCTTACCCTTCCTCCACTACTCGCAAATTAAATTCATGATTGGCCATAAGAAGCTCTTGTGTAGAGTTGGTAAACAATTATCCTAATTCTGTGTACAACCCAAATATCACACAGCGTTCCTATTTTTATATCTTTTTTAAATGTTTTTTTTACTCCATAATTTCACCCCACAGATTGAAATACACATTCTCTTCATAAATATATTAAGTGTTTCTTTAAATAAAACTTTCCTCAGAAATTAACCCCCTCTGTCAAAGAACAATTTTTTGTTTATTAAAGTTCTGTTTAAAGCTCTGTTTTTATTTGCCAGTAGTTCCCAAATTGTGGGGGTGGACACAGACCTAGGTGGAATGCGGTGTGTTAAGGTTTAAGGATTAATACTTTCCTAGTTCCTTGTGATGGGATCAAACCCTTGACGCCTGCTTTGTCATTTGTTAATGGGCATGCACTGAGCTACTGGTAATAAATGGTAATAAATTATCTCTGGCTTTATACGTTATTTGTGCGGTGTTCAATCACATGAGATCCAGTAACTTCAAGGCATGTGACTTTGGAAATGGCGTGTTCACCCAATCTTACATTGTTAATTATCCTTATGGCTCTTTTGCACTGCGCATAATGGATACAGATTGGAACCACGGTAGATCAGTGGTAGAGCACACATGTAAGGAAATGACGAGGTCTGGTCCCACTGATGGGTGTCGGGAAGGCATCTGGGTTTAACCCCCCTGCTCTATCTAGGTCACTGTCCATCCCCACAATGTGGGGACTAATCGTAAAGCGTAAAATGGAGCTTTTTTATAATTGATGTAGGTTACTTTTGTAGGTGTTACCCCATACCTGCACTCAGTAATTCAGATATGGTTATACAAGTTAACAATATAGTGTTTACAAGGCTTTATGGTCAAGAATGTGTCTTGTTTTTCCCGGGACTGAAATGCTCCTTGCCAGTTCTGCTTGTGCTTATTTTATATGAGGTTTTCTGCAGATTTTGTGGTCTAATATCACACCTATAAATTTAATTTTTGTATGCTCTTTCCATGTTGATATTGTCTATCATTGTTTGAACTTGAGTATTTATTTCATAAATTTCAAAACAATGCCGTCTTTGTTTTGCTAAAATTCAATAATTTACTTTCGTCAAACCACCTTTTTTAATTTACTAATTTCTGTTATGATCCCCTCCAAAAGCTGTTTTAAACATTCCCTTGAACAGAAAATATTTGTCATCTGCAAGTAGAACATATATTAATACTTTTGGTACTTGACATAAATTATTTATATAAAGAATACACATTTTGGGCCTAATGGTGACCTTTTACAGGCTCTACAATCAATTTCCATGCATGTTGATTTATGCTCACCTATCATCACAAATTGATTCTGTTTCTTAAATAGCCTCTCAATAAATTCAGCACAGCTCCTCGAATATCATACTGTTCCAATTTATCAAGTAATATAATGTGATCAATGGTATCAAAGGCTGTTTTTAGATCTCTGCATTATCCTGTTGAATACGTTCTTGTCAATGTAATTAGTAAATTCTATTAATTCCATTAGCACCATGGTTGTTGATCTGTACTGAATTCTCACTTGCTGTCAGTCAGTAACTTGTGCTTCTCAATGAGTTTGTCTTATCTGTCAGTAAAGAGTTTTTCCAATATCTAGGAGAATTGAGAAAGTAAAGGAAAAGGCCTCTAATTTGCAAAGTGGTGTATTTCCCCATTTATATGCAATAGTGTAACTTCTCCAATTTTCATTTTGCTTGAGAATTTTTCAAATATCATACCAGTAGGGTTCTTTTCTCCACCAGGGTTTTCACATGTCCATCCATCACTTGCTCCAAAGATCATTCGCTAGCGTTTGTATATTTAGCATTTATTCAAATTAGGTGACAACACAGTTAATCTGAATTGGCTACATGCTTTAATGATGGCAACAGATCAAAAGAAATAATAAGAATGAGTCGTTGGAGGGCATAACTAAATAATCTTCACCCAAGAGTGTTTATGTAGCATCCTGCAAATACTGCCTTATTTAAGAGACAGGCAACAAGTCAAGTAAGTTTTATTTGCGCAGCCCATTAACATCTGCCGCATTGGGCTTTACACTAATACAGCATCCTGTCTTCAGATCCTCGCATCATATAAGGAATAATTCCTTTAAAAAAACTTGAAACGGGGAGAAAAAATAGGAAGAAACCTCAGATGGAACAATAGAGACATAAAAACTTATTGGCCAGTGGTTAGGTCTTTTGCTTCAGAGCAAGAAAGTCCTGGATTAAAATCCAAGGCCATCCCTGATCCTTTTTGTTTGGACTTTACATGTTCTCCCCATGTCTTCATGGGGTTCCTCCCACCATCAAAAAGATATGCATGTTAGCCTTAATATTCCTCCCCATGCTCCTGACCAAAGCAATAAGAAACAAAAATAGAGTTGGTACCAGGGCGTTGCAGCTGCTCACTGCTCTTATTCAATAGGATAGGTTAAAGAACAAATTCTGTTGATTATATGTACAACACATTTTTTTAAAATCTTAGCATCCAGCCAAAATATATCTTGATATTTGGCTGCATAATCTGTTTCAGAATGTCCATATCAAAATTATTGGTCAAATGTGCCTATGCACACAACGGATTTGACTCACAGCAACTTCTAGCACTTCCCGAGTTCACTCACACACAGAAAAAATAAGCAAATGAAAAAACAGGAAGTAAATAGAACAAACAGGATACTGGAGGCAAGCAGGTATGGGCAACAAGTATATCACTACTAAATGAAGATTTTACAATCCCCATGGATACAAAACTGCATAACCCTATGCACTTGTGCGTCGCTCTGGATAAGAGTGTTTGCTAAATGCCTTTAATGTAATGTGGTTACATTACATCATGCCCATATACACTGTTATATCAAAAGTATGCAGCATATGTTCACCTACCTTCCACCTCACCACTAGATTAGATTACATTGTATCTAATCGTGACCATGGGGAAAGGCCTATTGGTGGTGGGGGGTAAATGAACTCGTTCTTTTAAGGCCGTTTTCTAGTCTAGAGATCACTCGGCCCATGGACATCCATGAAAATACGGATGACAGTTCAGAAAGGCGACACACAATAGTGTTAGGGCTAGCACCCCGAAGCACCACATGAAAAGTTACAAATACAAAACAGAGGGAATAATAGTAATGGTATTAGTAATAATTATAATATGTTTTACCTTATCAGTCCCACAAGGGGAAATTTGAAATTCTCTGCATCTGACCCATCCTATTGTATAGGAGCAGGGAGCAGCCAACATTTGGCACCAGGGGATCAATTTGGGGTTCAGTGTCTTGCTCAAGGACACTTTGACATGCTTTCTCCAGGACCAGGGATTGAACCTTATAGTCCGAGAAATATGGTACTAAAGGCAGGGGAATGCAATGTAGAGAGCCAAAAGGAGACAATGGAAAAAGACATCCTGCCTGTAAAGCATTCAAGGATGATATAACTGATCGATCCAAGGAACATGGTGGATCTTAAGCTCACTGGAGAACGTGGCTACATGCTCCCAACCCAAGAAAATCTAGAAGCTCAAGTATTCTGAAAGGAAAGCTGACAAAGCATCTTCAATATTCAAGAGGCCGAGATTCCAGTGATTCGAGAACCAGGAATCTGATGCCTTGAAAATAATTATGATGGCACCTTGTAGGGCTGCAGCAACCTCAAAGACACCATAGTTCAAATAAGGTCTGGCTCGAGGTAATTGACAACATCCAGCTGCTTGGCAGGTCTAAGGTGTGGTGTTTCCAGTATGGCATTATAGCATTAAGAATGTTTCTAACCACAGAGTTAGAAGCCTGGGCTTTTAGCGCAGGGGTTAAAGCGTTTGTCTCCCATCCCGTGGGCGTGTAGTAGTTGACGAAGTGGCAGGTTCGAGAACCGTGAGTGGTAGTGAATATGACCTCGGCTACACCTCCCACTCAACTCTGAGTGGCACTTAAAATGCATGATTCACGCTGATGTCGAGTGAGTGCAAATACTTTGTTGTGCCCCCAGGAACCATAGCTGGAATTGAGTTTGTCCTCTTAATGGCTGCCCTGACAGAATCTGTGATATGGGCCCTCATGCTGTCCAAAAAGAACAATGATTTTTTTTCTTAAAAAAAACCTCCCAGTCTCTTGCTGTAACACTCCGTTAGCCATTCCTTCATTAGGCTTTCTACCATTCACTCCTTTGTGTTGTCTTTCACAACAATCCCTTTCAGGAGATTTTCTGTAGGCATAGTCATCCGCTTAAAAATCACCATTGGGTAGCTTTTGTCTGAATGCTGTACAGCTCGAAACACAAGTGAAATGCATTTTATATGGCCAGTTTCTTTCAGTGTGATGGATGATCCACCTTTCTTGATAACAGTCCTAGTGAGAGGTAGGTCTAACGTTATAGGTACTTCATCCATATTTATGATCTCGTCTAGTCTGAATTCTCGGTTATCTTTTAAAAAATAATAATTTAATTTAAATTTTTGTAAAAATTATCCCCTTTTTTGCCCCACCCGAATTCCATGTATTGTCTACTGCTAGGTCAGTCTCTTTGATCCCCCTCTAGAAAGTCAACGGGAAGGAGGAAGCCGTAGCATGTGAGTCCTCCAAGTCACACGACCACTAGCCCTCACTATTTGACACATCACAGGGTGGTGGGGAAAGCACACTGCTTAGCTGTCAGAGGAGAATGAAGCAGAGTACTTTCCCGTCACTTAACCACAAGCAACCCAGAGGGGGACACTAGTGAACCCAAAATCCTTTATCCAACCTAACCCCTATCCCCATGTGAGGCTTAGCCAATTATGACCCACTAACTATGGACCTCCGGCTGTGGTTGGAAACGGCACAACTGGGATTCAAATGCCCAATTGCATGACGCAGAGATGTACTGAACATAGGTGCCTTAACCCTCTACGCCACCGGAGGCCCCCATGAATTCTCAGTATCTTAGCTCGAGTGAAATTGCAGAAGTTTGTAACTTTTTCCTCGTAGTCGGGAGGTAGTTGCTGACAGACTTGTTCGCGTCGTGATAGACGAGCCTTTTCGTCTGATAAATCGGCGACATCATGATGGTCCACCTTTTAAAAAATCTTAAATTTTCTTTTCGGTTGCAATTGTTTTGGCTTTCCGTCGAATCTACACTGTGAAAACACTTTGGCTGTCTGCCATCTGTGTGTTTACCCAGTCTTCAAGAATAGGTGGCAATAGGCTCCAATTGTCTGTTTTCCTAATGTCTAATTTTTAAAATTTATTCTGTCACAATCAGGCCCTTCCGACCTCGAGGAGAAAACCCTCCTGCTCCTCTTCCTCGCCTGCCGACAGTTCTACCACCTGGCCCTGCACCCCCTGTCTATCCAACACCCACTCTATATCAACCACCCCCACAATCATATCCTCCTCTTTACCCCCCTGGCCCTGGCCTTGTTCCTCCTCCACCATCAGTCAGTTACCAGCCCCAGCCTGTCTACCCTCCTGGACCCCCTGGGGTAAATCCCCCCTGGATCCCCCCTGGTCCCCAGGCTCCTGTTGGGCCCCTACCCCCCTCACTCTCTCAGCCACCCCTTTCAAAGGATGACTATTACAGGCAGCGGCACCATCATCCAGATGAGTAAGTTGTTAATAACTTATTTTGCTTTGAGTATTCGGAGATGAGTTCGTTGAAGTCCAACAAAATTACAGCAGCTCTAAGAATGATTTATTGATTTCTTCTATAATAGATTACTTCATGTATCTGTTATATTTGTTGCTATTTATTATACATTACATGATATCATTTGAATATGAGCTTTGTTTCTCTGTGCCTACCTAGAGTTACCTCCAAACTGGATGAGTTCACTAAAGACTTCCATAAAGAGCTGATGAAGTATAGAAATGCACCCAGGAGACGAAGGAGGTCTTATTCCAGGTAACTACATATGCTTATCAATTCACCAATACAGATAGCCAAGTTGTATATTAGTGGGCATTCTTAAATGGGTAGTCTGGCCCATTTCTACATGCAAATTAATCTAGGCCTCTCGTGCATCCACTCAATCTTCTATTTGCTGTTTACTAAACATTTCTCCCTGCTCCTCTCCCTGTTTAGGTCCAGGTCATATAGTCGTTCTCCATTCAGCCGCTCTCCATACTCCAGATCCAGATCCAGATCTTACTCTTACTCCCTCAGTCGATCCAGATCCCGCTCACGTTCCCGTGGCAGATCTTTCTCTCGGTCCCCCTTTTCACGTCGGAACGGTCGCAGTTATGGGCGCTCACGCACACGGTCCCGGAGTCGCTCAAGGTCTTTTGGCTATCGGCGCTCAGGCTCACCACGGTCTCCTCCTCCCTATCGAGCAGGGGGAGGCTGGGATGGGGGAGAAGGTGGTGCTTCTTACCGGTCTCGCTCTCGTTCCCCTGGTGGGTACAGAAGCCGTAGCCCCGGTGCCCGTAAGCTGCCACCCCGAGATCCTGGGCTGTATGAGATGAAGGGCCCGGGTCACGAGCTGTCCCCTGGAGGCCATGAGCGCTGGGAAAGAGACAGCTACAGAGAGTGGGAGAGAGAGTACAGAGACTGGTATAACAAGTACTACAAAGACTATGACAACCAACATGCACCTCTTCATCACCGTGGTCGTGTTAGCAGGGAAAGGGAGAGGGAAAGACCTTCCCCATTGTCTAGAAATTATTCCCCACAGGGAAGAGGTAGGAGAGGCAGAGATGACAGAGGGCCCCCATCACACCATCACCCACCTTCATCTTCAGCTACAAAGACCAGTGGAAAAACTCTGAAACCTAAGAAAGTAAAGAAGAGAAAGGGGGACGAGCAAGAACCATCTCACCAGTCAATGGACAGGGGTGATGCCACACCAGTTCGAGATGAACCGATGGATGACCCCACCACTCTCGCCAAAGCACCTCCTACCTCTTCTAAACCTTCAACGAGCACTGCAGCCGTAAAGGCTGCATCAACAAAGAGCAGCGCCGTACCTAGTAAGAGTACCATCAAATCAGGAAAGACGCATTCAGACAAGAGCAAGAAGGAGAAAGGTCAGAAGGTAAAGGTTAAACCAAAGACGGAGGTTGTTAAGGCTAAAGGTGACAAAGTGAAAAAGAAGGCAGGAGATGGACCCCCGGTCAAAAAGGGAGAGTCGTCATCCTCTTCTTCTGTCCCCAAACCCTCCAAGTCTACCAAGACCAAAACAGATGATGTCTCTAACCCTGCTGCCCCCAAGAAGGACAAAGGCAAAAGCACTGTTGTGAGGCCTGGTCTACTCAAGACTCCTCCGCTGTCCTCGCGCACCCTCCCCCTCCCTCATCCCCCTCACCATGACGGTCCCAGACTTCTTCCTGATATGCGGGGGAGACGAGATCTCCCCCCACCTGGTGGTCTCCTTCCCCACCTGTCACACCATGGCCTGCCACTCCTCCACCATGGCCCCTCCCCAATGGACAAGCGCAGGAGGTTAGGAGAGGAAAGGTGTGGTCTACTTCCAGCTCCCCCTGGAAAGTTGAGGAGATTGGAAGGAATGGGGATAGACGGAGATACCATGCCTCACCCTCATATCCCCCTTCAGCCCCCACTGCAGAGAGTCCCAGTCTCACTGGAGCGACCAGGTCTGCTTCCCACACCAGGGAGCCGTGAAATGGTCCGGGGAGACTCAGATAGGGTGTCCATCAGACCTCTCATGGACCTTCAGGTAGGACCATCTCCATCTTGTACAGTCATTCTGAGAAACGCATTATATACATTTTAGCCAGAATACTGTCACTGGGATGTGGTCTTTAACCACCTGTGCATGGTTAATTCCTTACTTGGATCTTTATATTTTGTGTAGGAGTTTTGGTCAACTATAAGCCACTCTTTTGCTTGTGGTTTTTGTATTTATGTATCTTAATGCTGACATATCTATAATGTCCCCATTCCCTTTTTAAAGGTGAAGCCTCTGGCCCAGAGGAGAATCAAACTCAACCGAGACCTTGGGAGGAAGGGCAGTGTGGAGACAGCCACGTCAGACAGAGGAACCCCTGGCCTGGAAAGGACAAGCGGGACCTTAGACAGATCAGCCCCTGTTCCAGCTGTAGATGGGTCCAGCAGAACAGCCGAGGGTGGAAGGAGAGCGAGATCGACATCGGGTGATAGAGGAGGCTCCAGAGAGAGACCGGGGAGCACAGGGGAAAGGGCACCTGGCACGGAGAGGGAGCGGGACAAGAACTCAGGGTCAGAGAGGGATAGGGAGAGAGACAGGGTCTCTGGGCTGGGATCGGAGAGGGTAGCTGTGACTGTGGAGAGAGATGGAACAGAAGGAGAGCGATCTGTTAGGACAGACAAGAAGAACACAACTGGAGGCAGTAGTAGTAGCAGTAGTGGTGGAGGAGCTAGTCGGTCAGTGTCCCTAGACAAGATGACCATCAGAGAAAGATCTTCCGTCACAAAAAGACCAGTGGAGCAACAGGAGAAACCAGGTTCATCATCCCAGGAGAAAGGAGGAGATGGGTCAGAAAAAGCCGTCAAAGCTGACAAGTTAGTTTTTTGTGAATTCTTCTCATCACCACGTTGGTTATAGATATGCTTTCTTTCAGTAAGTGCGGTGGTTAATATACAGAAACTTTTTCAACTTTCTCCCAGGGTTGTATCCAAGGACAGAGGAAGAAGTGTGTCCTCAGGAGAGAAATCATCAGGCTCACACAGGGAAGGTAATTAGTGTCCGAGCATGCATACTAAGCGGATAATTGTTTCTTATTCACAAACACAAACAAACAAACAGGATTTGTATTCCGGCCGTTTTCCCCGCTAGCGGGGGTTGACCGGTCCATGGATTCGTCTCCTCCAAGTCTCTCTATCGCTTGCCATCCCCTTCTCCAACCCCATCACCCTCATGTCATTCTCAACCACATCCTTCCATCGCCTCGCTGGTCGTCCCCTCCCTCGCGTTCCAACCACTGTTTCTTATTGGGGAATCTAATTTATGTTGAATTTGATGGCAAGTTTACTATGTATATGAAACCAGCGATCAATTTCATATGCATGAAACTGATCAGGTATCCAAACCATACTGATCTTCCACCCCCTTCTCACAGAAGCAAAAGATGGTGAGGAGTCTGTTAAGAGCAGAACCAAGATCAATCGCAAGACTCTGACACGTCAGAACCCTGGCCCTTCAAGGTGACTTCCAGACTAATATAGCCGTGTTGTGTAGAGGCAAGTTGCTTTGAGACTGACAGGAACTGTACAGCTTATATAAGACCAAGTCCATTTACCATTCCCCTAATGTTCTTTTTTTTTTAAAATACATCAGTTAAATGTTTTAACAATTTCTGTATTGCTCATCACTCATGGTGAATTTAAATAATTTAGGAAAAAGGTTTAATTACTTGCTCTATCTCACTGCATTATCAGACTGTCACAATGTTCGTCTGACAGTATGAATTTGTCTGGAAGCACAGCCCATTGAACCCTTGAAGTCAGGCTTTCACCATAGTTTTCCAGACTTATTAAACTCAAAATACCTAAGATTTTATTTCAAAGCCCCTTTCACCATTTTGATTTAATCAAAAGTTTACAGATGACATCTAATGGGCCCAAATGCTGTCTGACTTGATGCGAAGGAAAGAGCAGAATTTTCATACCTCTTGAGCTAGGGTTGGATTAGGGATTTTTGAATATATTTTTGCCATTTGATAACTGACAACTGCCTCCTTTATGTCAGAAAGCACCAGCCACCATAAGTGTTGTTTAGCAATAATGGTCCATTTCATGGTATGTTTTATGATAAGCTTAATATGTCTGTCTTGTCTTTCAGCAGCAGGCCAGTGGAGGAGACGAGGCAGGACTCAAACCAGGAGCAGAGGGGCACCAGCTCTAAACCTGCTGCTCAGCCTCTGCGTAGCCCTTCTACCAGCCGCAACCACAGCCTGACTCCAGAACCCAGCCCGAGTAGAGTAGAGACCCTCATCCAGCCCCCTCCTCGCTCCAAGTGGGAGAGAGAAGATGATGAAGAGGGACAGGAGAATGGACTGGTTGTGTCCCGGGAGAAAGAAGCCTCACCCATTCCACCCAGGGTCCGAGGCAGAGATGTGCAATCTGAAGCCTCCAAACCCATCAAGAGTGAAAGGCGAGAAGGCATAAAGGAGGAGAGGAGAGGACCAGCAAGGGAGGAGAAGAAAGGCAGAGGAATTAGGGAAGAGGCTAAGGGGCACAGGTTGTCACACACAGATACTAATACTAGTAAGTCTGTTAAGACCAAAACGGTGAGGGAAGAAGGCAGAGGAGTGAGAGAAGAAGGGAGACCTAATGTGAGGGAGGAGGGTAGAGGAGGCGGAGGGAGAGAAGAAGGGAGAGGAGTAACAGTTAAGGAGGAGAGGGCAGCAGATGGGAGGAGCGGGGGGTTACGAGAAGATGGCCACGGCCCTGAGAGTAGGAGACAGCGTCTTTGTTCAGACCTGGGCCGTGAGACCGATGAGGCGGCCTTCGTTCCCGACTACAGCGAGGGAGAGGGCTCAGAGCCAGAAAGAGGGAGAAGTGGGAGCCACAGCCTCGACTCCCATAGCCATGGCTCCCATAGCCCAGCCCCCAGCTCGGAAAACACGGGCAATCCTGGTGAGAAGAAGAAGAAAAAACACAAGAAACATAAAAAACATAAAAAGCACAAGAAGCACAGCAGTCAAGATAGAGAGACGGACCACAAGGAACATAAACACAAACACAAGAAGAAGAAACATAAAAAGAGCAAGGATAAAGATACCGAGGAGGGAGGAGAACAGACGGACAAACCAGAGGATAATGTGCTTTGCTAGCTAGCAATAATTATCTGTCTGAGCTTGTAATGTGCTGCTGGCTAGGATCTGTGGACTTCTTGAAACATAGAAATCAACCGCAGTTGACGTGCTTTTCCGTAGATGCAGTATAGGATGGGCAAAATGGTGAAAACTGAGACCTCCATGACCTTGCAAGAGCTCAGGAGGTCTGTATGGCTGTTATTCCATCCCTTTATGTTAGGAGGCTTTTCCTAAATCAGACATGGTACTTTGTTGGATCAGAATTTGCAATCTTAGTATGGATACTGAGGTTTCTTATTGCTACTTCCTTACAACTATTTTGGTCAAAGCAAAGCATGCAGAAAAAGGTTTTGGTATTCAAAAGTCACACTGCAGTGAGTCTTAAATAAATGCAATAACGGCCTCGGTGTTAAGTGGTGTATGGATTGCTGTCCTCTAAACAAGAAATTCTTCATTCATTTGGAAGTAGGTGACATGTCCCACCTTGTACATTTTTTTTTAGATTGTCTAAGTCATGTCCCTGTGTACTGTTAATATGAATCAGAAAACCTAAAATCCCAAGCTTGATGTTCTGAATCAATTTATTGCTATTGGAGCCCTTTCATGCACCTTAAATTGAATCAGATCTTTTAGCATATGCGCTGCATTCATACTACACTGGATTGTATAATCTGGGATGTGTCTGTTAATAATGGTAAATCAGTCTGCATGTTTGTTTTTCCTTTCCTAAAAGGTGAAGTGGTTTCTGTCACAATGTGTGATGTAGAGTCAGAATATGTTTATGCGTGAGAGAGGGTGCTGTGTATATACTTTGTATCATGTGGATGTGGTTTGTGGCAGACTGGAAGGACAATTGGAAGCTTTCTGTGCACACCATTGATAGTTTTTGCCTTTTTTAATTAAAGATGTTTTGGACCTCTTAAGCCCGTGTTTTGAGTGTTTTTGTCTCTAATGATCACATGGTTCATCAGAAGATGGTAGACTAGTCGGAGCCTTCCACGGTCAGTTTGATTCACTAGATTTGATGTAGTGGATGTAAGGAATCTGATCCTGATAATTCATGCTAACGTATTACTAGAGTTATTGCGATACACTATTTGAAACCAAGGTGTAGAGTGAAGCAATAAGCAGAATAAAGATAGGATGACAAAGTTGAGCACGTTTGAGTTGCTATTTGCACCTCCTATAGAGTTGAATCAGTATGACACGTTTGAGGGCAAAGTCTCATCACTCATACAGGTGACCTCTTCAGTCTAAGCTGACTGCAGGTATCCTTGCCCTTATAAACAATACAGTTGCGCAACAACAAACCGGCAATGGTTCCATATGTGAATTTAGCATGCCTCAAGATTATTTTACACTTGACTGCACATGATTGTGGTCAGTCCACAAATCATTTAACTAGGATACAGAGATGGACTCATCCTCGGAGTGTCGACACTGGTCTTTCCTCAGAAGATTTAATGGGTAGCACAGAAACAAAGAGCAGCTCCTGGAGGGGGAAACAAAGATGAGCAGTGCTTGTTGAAGTATGAGAAGTCAAAGTGCTATTAGCTGTGCAGTACAGTTGGGTGAAGATGCACAACTAGCTTGCAGTGTTGCTCTTAAAGGATGTCTGCTATGCTCTCAGACTAACATGGTGCTAATGTAGTTCAGCATTCTGAATGATCAGTGATTTACATTGTATGGATTGCATGGAACTGCAACACCAAGGTTCTCATTTCTCCTGTAATATACATAGCACAGGTTTCATGGGGTGCATCTAAAAGGACCCCTATTAGTTTGTAAGTGAAACCCGCATGAGTGAATGTAGAGCACTACCGGACAGGCTTAGAGAGGTGTTGAGGAATCAATAACTCTGAAATCAGTTGATGTTTTATGGCTTCTTTTCAGTTTGATGGATTGATTTAAAGTATTAACAGTCATTTTCAAAATCTGAAATATATTGAGGGTACTTCACATGATAAATAACCCCCCCCCAGTATGTCAGATTGAGAGAGTAATCGAACCCCAAATTCCAATTCAAAGGTCTTTATTTAAAACATGATTCAACAAAATAATTTTCAATAAAGAATCCAACAAATACTATACATTCAAAAAGGAGCAGGAGGAAGTTACTTATTATAATTATTCTGCCCCCACTAATGCTCAATTAATAAACCTAAAAAATAAAGTCACCGATCGGCAAGATAACTTCTCCAAACTATTTTTTATTTTGAAGAAAGAGAGGAGGACAGTTTTACCACCCTCTGTTTTAAAAACTCAACCCTGCCATGCTGCTGATCCAACCCTGACCTGTGACGAGGGGAAAAAACACCTCGGAGTAACAGTTGTATTATCCACATCCCTGGATGTAAAGACTCCACCCCCCTGGCATATTTACATTAGTGTCCCAGTGTGGCTCAGGAGGCAGAGCAGGTCATCTCGTAATTGGAAGGTCACTGGTTTGATCCCCGACTCATTATTGAAGTGTCCTTGAGCAAGATATTGAACCCCCAACTGCTCCCCGGGGGGCTGTAGCTGCCCACTACCCCTATACGCTAGTATGGGCTAAATGCAAAGGACAAATTTGATTGTAGGAATACAATCAGCATTTAATCTGGCTTTCCTTTCTTCCAGCCTGACCCTGCTGAGCTGACTGGAAGTGAGGGTGTTCAGATATTCCCTCATACACACAAAATGATCTGATACTTTCAATGCTGATTTAAAATCTTGTCTACAGAGGAGGAGGGAGATGAGAGATGGACTCCCATCCAGACTTCCACTGGGATCACTCTTACTGCTGACGGAGGAATAACACAACTGGTACAGTAACATATAATCCTATCAAGCAGATCCTCGAAAACATTTCTAAAAGAAAAACGAGGTGTGTGAGCTGATGGCTTTGAAGATAGAGTGAAAATATAACTGGAAATGTGCAGTGGTGTTAATGGTTTGGCCATGCAACCAGTGGCTCACAGTCAGAAGGTCCTGGTTATGGTTCCTGCATGGGGCAGGGCTGGCACTTGAAGAGTTTGCATGTCCTGACCACAGAATAGACATAATCCTGGAATGGGTCCCTGGGTGCCCATTGCTCCTCGCTGCTGATGGGAAAATGCAGAGGAAACATTTCTGTGTTGTGTATGTGTGTGTGTGTCTATCAGTCAGGCTTTTTTATCCAAGTGGGGACCAAATGTCCCCCTTGTGGGTTCGATCCCACCACGGGGCATCAGGAAGGGCATCCGGCCTTAATTACACATACTCCATCTAAGTCCATGTCCACCTCCACGATATGGGGACTAGTCATGACATGTAAAATGAACCTCTTGTGAAGAAAAGGCTCTATTTCAGGTTGAGGGTTAAGGTTAAGGTTGAGGGTATGAATACTATTATGATGGTTAAAGTTAGGGGTCAAGGGCTAGGGAATGAATGTGGTCAATAAAGGGTCACCCCAAGTATATTGTAACAT
>OMLC01038861.1:0-36916 GCA_900302585.1 Regalecus glesne
TGTAAAACAAAAAGTGTCCTTGAGCAACACACTGAACCCCTGACTGCTCCCCAGGTGCTCACTGTTCCTAGACATCGGGTTTAAACTGCAGTCCATTCACCCTCCGCCTTGTGTGTCTTTTTCTGTGCAGGTTGCTTTGAGTGCTGCATCAAATGTCTAGGAGGGGTTCCGTATGCGTCTCTGGTGGCCACCATCCTCTGCTTCTCCGGCGTTGCCCTGTTCTGCGGCTGCGGTCATGTGGCTCTCACCGGCACCGTTACCATCCTGGAAAACCACTTCTCCAAGGTGGCTAGTGACCACGCCATGTTGACTGACATGTGAGTGACACCCCTCTACCGTATCTCCCATCTTCTGAGGGGGGGGTTGGTAATGCTCATCTACAACAGATAATAGGGCCCAAGTGATATCTTCCACTCTCTGAATAGCTGTCCAATACCATTGTCAATAGTCATCTGAGATTATGGTTGACATCATCGACCCCCGAGTCTGCAAGGAGACCCAAAGACCTCTTTTCAAAACCCCATAGGCCTTCGTGTTGTAGACTGTTGTTTCTATTGTGTCATGTCCCCTGTTTGTTTTTGAGTCTGGAACACAAGAAAAAAATCCTCACAAAGTTAATTCTTGAGAAATAAAACTCGGCTTAATTCAAGGCAGATTCGTCACATTCGACCAAACCTTTTAGTGGAGTTAATTCCTCACAGTTTATTTTTGGCCAACGACCTCCTCCGGCATCAAGGTGGAGAGCAGACCTAATATGGAGTAATTTTGTGTCCTTTACTCCCAGACTATAAAAGAGGAGAGTGTGGGAGAACAGGCAGGATGTTTTATGTTTCGGTTAAGACGTCGACTCCCAGAGCACTGATTAATTTAAGATGTCCAACCGAGGCGTCCTGTCTCTCGGCAGATGATCTCCCCGGACATGCTTCACCTGCTATCTATCTCTCCAGTGTGGGAAGAGGAGCACAGTGTCTCATTTCGCTCCTTGGGTCTATTGGGAAAAGCTGAGCCATCCTATCTTAGTCATAGCCATCTGTTTACAATTAATCAGTTTGCCTTGCTTATGAATTTCAAGGTTCTACTCGGTTACCAAAACTAGAAAAAATAACAAACAAAAAGAGCAACAATGGTGGGCATCATTTTTCCTTCCCAAGGCGTAGTACATCAAATGCTAGAACTCCACCAGACACTTTTAGTGTTTTGCTCGGGCAGTGATGTTGGAGGTCGGAGAAGAAAAACGTCCCTGCAGTGGTTGAGTTATTCCTGCTGTAGATTTACCATCCTACCGTCTTTGAGGCCACAGGTGATTGACAGGTCGTGTGACATTGTCACTCTCCTACAGAATACAGCTGATGCAGTACGTCATTTACGGCATTGCCTCCTTCTTCTTCCTGTATGGGATCATCCTGCTGGCTGAGGGGTTCTATACCACCAGTGCCGTCAAGGAGCTGCACAGCGAGTTCAAGACCACCATCTGCGGACGATGCATCAGCGGAATGGTTGGTCCAGTTCAACCTCCTTGACTGTGTACACCAGTTGGGCCACAAAGAGTCATGCGTATGAGGGTTTACTTTTCAACACAAAACTAAACCAGCTGATTTCATTACCTAACACTCCTATAGTTGGTTTGAGGGAAAAACTGCGCGCGCGCGTGCGCGCGCACACACACACACACACACACACACACACACACATATATAGTACATGGAGTATCACTGGTTTTGACTTTGAATGCTGTCATGTGGTAGAAGGCTCTGTGTGAACACATGCCTAGACTCTGTGGGACATCAGCGTGTTTTGCACTCTGAAAATGTCTCTTCAGACACAATGTTGGTTGATGATGATGATGGTAAATACCGAAGGGGAAGGAGAAGTGATGTGCTCATCACAATGGAGGTAATTCAGCTTCATGATTATCCAGTGACGCCAACTAACACGGACTGTCTCTGTGCACGTGTGGTCAGTTTGTGTTCCTGACCTACATCCTGGGCGTGGCCTGGCTAGGCGTGTTTGGCTTCTCCGCCGTACCAGTTTTCCTCTTCTACAACATGTGGTCTACCTGCACAGCCATGAGGTCGCCCATCGCCAACCTCACCAACATCGACTCCATCTGTGTGGATGTCCGTCAGTATGGTAAGGGGATGAGATCCGATTGCTCCCTCCGGAGCTCTTGTTCTGGCTTGCACTTGGCGTCATTTGTAGGTGGAACATGGGCTATATGTTTTCTTTCTTTTCTGTCTAAGTGTAAAACGCAGACCTCAGTGAAGCGGCTCCGAGCCAAAGCTTTTGTATGGCTAATAATAAATCTATCCGAAAGCTGCTTTTGGCATCGCCCTGTGCTCCACTTATAGTCCTCCAAAGGGAGCATTTGATAATAATAATAATAAAATGCGATATGCTAAAATGCTCACTCTGCTAAGTTTTACAGCTTTTATACCTTGAACTCATATATTTTGACAATTTAACAGAAATTTCAGCGAGATTAAATCGACCGTATACATGCTACAGAGATAAGCGACAATGGGCCATTGAATATACTCGGTGCAAAGTTTGTGCTTTTCTCGCTGGGTTTAAACTTGACATGATTCAGTAACATTTTCTCCATGTAAATATCAACCTTTTGAATTCTGTGAATCTAGGAATCATCCCATGGAATGCAACACCAGGCAAGGCTTGTGGATCTACGCTAGGTGAAATCTGCAGCACCAGCGAGGTAAAAGTCCTTTTCACTATTCATTCATAGGCCTCACATTGTCGTTCCATGCAGAACACCATTTGAAAGGTTTTCCACATCCAATTATGAGTTCAGGAATGTAACTCGGTTAAATTGTAATCAATCACTGTCGTTTTTTCCAGTTCTACCTGTCGTACCACCTGTACATCGTAGCATGTGCCGGGGCAGGAGCCACCGTGATCGCTCTGGTAAGTCCCCCCCCCCTTCAGCCTTAGCTGCTCATCCTGTCCCGTTGGTCCATCTTTGCATGATTTGCACCAATAGATCCCGAGTCAAGTGCTCTTCTCCTCATCTCCCATATGGTCTTATGTAACCAAGTCCAAGCAAGAGATTACATATAGCCTTTCAACGGCTCAAAATCCATTTGCAGTTTACCAGCTGTTTAGATGACCCCTGGCATCATTTTTATTTTAAGGAGGATGTGACAGGGTGCACTTTATCAGTTCCTCTTGGGCTTTGGGAATTGCTTACCAACTAGTGTCGGTACAGCTGAAGCCGTCTCCAGACGATAGACTCCCGAGTTTGGTCCTCTGGGATAGTCAAACATTGCAAGTCTGATCTTGTCAATTACTGTTTTTATGGCCTCTCATGTCTTTTGACTATGTGACTAGGGACAAGTTGGCTTATGCAGGGGAATGATGGAGTCATCACACTTGACATGTTATAAGCGACTACAGTGTCACTGGCATGTTCTCTCATCACCTCTATTCTGTTCTCTTTCACCAGCTGATCTACATGATGGCTACCACTTATAACTTTGCTGTTTTGAAGTTTAAGAGTCGAGAAGACTGCTGCACTAAGTTCTAAAACTGTATTAATAAGAACACAGTGCAGCATTTAAGGCTGTACTGAGTAGAGACAGTGGCCACTGACAACAAACAAACTAAAAACAACAACAACAACAACAACATCCAGAATAGAAAACCAACCTCTCTCCATTAGTAGTCACAGGAATTGTAAATAGCTGAATGTACGCATCCTCTAGCATTCGACATCCAGGGATACGTGCCTGTCTGAGGGTACCTGATGAGAAATGGCTTCAGAACGGGATGGTGTACATCTGACAGGATCGAGTCGTTTTTCCCCGGGGCCTCAGTTTATAGTAATACACCACCATCAGATTCGACAGTATTGCGCACAGCTAGAAAGCCACGTCGGTGTTGTTTAGTAACCCTGAACCTTAATCTCGAGGACCCCCCAGCACTTTGGCTGCTGACCTAACCTGCACGTTATTTTGGTAGAAGTGTGAGCCGCATGAGCGTCGGTGATTTTTAAAACCTCACAGTATTTGGTGTGCAGTCCTCCACACGGTAGAACGGAAAACCAGTGGCACTCAGTGGCACTTTGGAACAGCCACTAACTCACGTTTGCTCAAATTCCGAGAGGCGCTTAAGATTTAGATGAGATGTGTTTGCGCAGGTAGTTTTATGAATCCGGTCCTTGCCCAGTCTAGAAGTGAAAACCAACACATGGCCCTGTCTCTCCGTCGAGCCTGTGTCATGGCCCACGTACACACGAGGATGAAGAGGTGGAAAGAAGTCAGGTCTGATGACAGCTGACGAAGGTGATCCCAGGAGACAGTCAGGCTAGCGTATCGCGCGAGGAGGACTTCTAGTGGTGCATTCGGACTGGCCACGGTAGCGATGTAGCGTCGGCCAAGCGGCTCGTCCTCCGACCGGATCTTTCATTGGTTTTCATGCCTATCCAATATCGTTTCGTGGCCGAGCAGTTAAACCACCACGTGTGCCGGAGAGTCTCCAGTATCGATTTCTTTTTGTCACAGGCTAGATTCTAAACCCAACTAAAACGGCCTCCATCGACAGTATGACGTCGCTGTAGACCAGATGACCAGTTGTGTATGGTAGATTTCCAAGTAACTGCCCGTTCTTAGCACAGACAGTATTATGATGAAGGGTTAGGCCAGTACCAGGAGGGCACCCCCCTGCACGAGGCCCTCAGCCTCTCGTTTCATTTCTTCATATATTTTATAAGAAAAAAGATTTGAAAAAAAAAAAGGTTTTCTCCTCGTGTGTTGGACGAGTAGGCTGAAGGATTTCTCTTTCCCGTGAAACCTGAGGCCGCCACGGGTTCACTTACGAGGTGGATGTTTTGTTTCACACATTTTCCTTTTATTCATTCAGAAAGTGCCATTAAAGAGCCATTTTTTAACACTGAGCCTGCATGCTTACATTTTTCCAATTCTTTGGTTTGTTTATGGTTTACTTATACTCCACATTTCATATATATATTTAATTCTCTCCTCTGTGTTTTGAAGACTGTAGTTTCCCCTCTCTTTCTACAAAATAAAGCGACCTTTGTTTTACGAAACGTCCGCTAAATGGTCTCTTGTTTCTTATCGCGGGCAGCCAGCGTCCCCCCCTCCACGGACAGGGAGCCGTGGTAAATAGCATCTAGCCAGCTTGCCAGGGAACAGGATCAGGTTCACACTGCATCAGTCTGACGCTGCATACTAACTAACCTCCAGCGCTTGTCAGCTTCTCTTTGTCACCAAGCTTGCATGTTCCAAATCCATCTCCCTTCTTCCCTCTGCTCCTCTTGAAAGTGCTTGTTCTGTGGTGCCGTCCATAGCGAAACGTGACGGCGGTATAACCGTGATGTCTCGCGTCACATCTGTGTTTCATGTCCTTTGACGAGCTTAACTTGTGTGTTCCGTTGTGCGTTTGTGATGTAGCTCTGACTCTTGTAGCTCGCTTTGGCGTCTTGACATGCTCACCGGGCCATCCACCTCGCCCTTCTCTTCCAGATCCACTTCCTCATGATTCTCTCAGCAAACTGGGCCTACCTTAAGGACGCCAGTCACATGCATGCCTACCAAGACATCAAAATGAAGGAAGAGCAGGAGCTGCAGGACATCACGTCACGCTCAAAGGAGTGCCTCAACTCTTACACATAAGAATCAGACACACACACACACACACACACACACACACACACACACATAAACACAACCCCTCCCTGGAAAACTCTCACACACACACTCACACACACACAGACACTAAAGGTCAACCAGTGCCCCCCCTCCCCCCTCTGGACCAAGAGAGTACTCAGCTGAAGTAACCTGCCAACTAGCCTCACACTGTGCAGTACTAACCAGGCTCCTAACAAACTAATGCGTCAGTGTTGCTTTCTGCACTAACTCACCAGGATGTGTGTCGGGGGTCTCTTCTATGTGGTGCATTTGTACTGTGGTTGGTTTTGTTTTTATATATCTGGGTTTTTTTCTGGTGGGGGGGGGGAGCGGTCGCACATTGAGCTAAGATTTGATTTGAAGTTTCCCCAGCCCGTGTCCATAGCCAGTGTTGCTGGTGAAGCTTGAGACATTGCACTATTCTTACACAAGGTGTAGGTTATACATTTGCGACGGTCCCCTGGACCACGGAGAGCAGTTTGGTTTTTAAATGAGGGACGACGTTTTATACATGAAGGGGTTTTTCTCTCTTCTCTCAATCCAAGATGCAGCATCAGATTTCCCAGCACGACTCTGAAAGGCCTTACATACAAAGCCATAGCGAACCACGTGTTCTTTCTGAACAAGACATGCCGCAGCCATCGATTTACGCCCACACCACTTGTGGGGGGGGCGTTACAGGACACCTCCCCTTGGCTTTGACCGAGGTGGCAGTGGGCGACTTGTTCCATCACGTCCCAGCAAAGTTATAGCCCCTCATCCGTCAAGGTCAAAGGTCAAAGTGTGCCCAAACCCGTTTTGTTTCTCATTTCCATGAGTTGGGTTGAGTTTCTAGAGTTGGTTTGTAGACTTGGCAAAGCATCCACAGCCTCTGCTAACACTACCTCAGGTGTGCACTTAGAGTCTATAGAATCCAGTGATTGGCGACTGCTTTGCTCTGGTGTAAGCAATAAGTCTGTGTTTTGAACCGTTGATGTATTGACCCTCTTTAAAAGCTGCGAGGAGAGAGGGAAGCACTTACTACAGGGTTGCATCGCGGCTGTGAGACGACGGCCGCCTGACCAATCCGAACACAGTGTTATTTAGTCACATTGAAAAGCATGACGCCATAACCTTAACTTGCTTTCTAACAGTAGACCGCAGCCGGTTGTGAGACGGAAGCACGTTCGATTTAAGTGTTATCTCAAACTATTCAGAACTGAAATTATACTTTTGTATTTATATGAGGGAATTGTACCGAGATTGTTCTCTTAGGAGTGGCGACCTGTCCAGGGTGTTCCCGCGCCTTTAGCCCCGTGAGCGCTGGGATAGGCTCCAGCATGACTCTGCGACCCAACGATGGACGGATGTTCTCCTATGCGGAGGGCGTCCCGTCCCTCCGATCGTCACGTCGCCCATTTGTGATATTTGTATAAAAGAAAAGTGAACTCCTCCATTACAGAAGCTGTACCACATGATGGATGGAAGGGATGTAG
Organism: Regalecus glesne; assembly: GCA_900302585.1. Taxonomy (NCBI): domain Eukaryota; kingdom Metazoa; phylum Chordata; class Actinopteri; order Lampriformes; family Regalecidae; genus Regalecus; species Regalecus glesne. The sequence goes on from OMLC01038861.1 coordinate 7,136, forward strand.
GAAACAAACAGAAATGTTTTAAGTTGTTCATACATACATGTGCTCTGTTACTATTGCAAACCCTACACATCAAATTCTGTTTGGAGACCATCTCGAGTTTAGTGATCTGAATATGAAGTCCACATGTTGTCTGGAAGTGGAACCACGGTTTAGATGGGAACAAAATGAGTCACGAGTCAGAAATGTTAGATTTTACTTTTATTGTCATCGTCGCTGATCAAAACCACTCAGACATATTTTTTTTCTTAATTCTCTGGAATTGCATCCGTTTCTGACGTGCAATTGTTATATTGACTTATAATTACTTGTGTAATCTTTTCTCTGCTAGTTAAGCGTTACAGGGATCTCTCTATGTTGGTTTCTTTATTGCATGAAGACTTACTTCGGTGACGGGCAGTCCTTTATACTGACATCCGTGACGGGCAGTGTTTGCCTTTTGTTTTTCTAACTGAATACAAATTAATCCAATGTATGTAGAGTAGACATAGTCGTTTTTTTAGTGTCTCCTTTATGCAAGTCAAGAGTATATGAATCCTGAAGTGTTTTGTTACCCGATAGTGTCATCTGTATTTTCAATGAGTGTTATGGGCTGAAACAACTTGCTTAACTCGTCACAGAGGTTCCCAAACCCCACGTGTTATTAAATGTAATTGGATATGGCAATCTGAATTGTGGCTTCAGCCAAAGCTTGTGTTCTGTATGGATGATGAGCGTGACGCTGCATGCAGCATGTGGCGTCAGAGATCCTCATGCTGTCTCATGTCTAAAGAACCAAAAAGACAAAAGAATCGAACCTACTTATCAATCACCAGGAGGACACAAACCCAGTTTCCTTCCTGACTGGAATCCCCTGAATGACGACACTCAGCCAGCCTGTCAATCTTTTTTTTTTTGACAAAAAAATAAAGAAAGAAAATATGAACTCCACTTTGTCTTGGTATGGTTTCTCCTCTGCACGAGCCCGAGTTGTGTGCATGTGTAGACATGACTAGATTTTGGGGTGTTATTGGTCTATACATAAACCCTTACTCTTTATGGTGGACTGAAGAAAGAGGTTTCTTTACTCACCCCACACCTTTTTGGTGACATTGGTTTTGTTACAGTGAAAATATTTGAGAAGATCTTTGTATCCTCAAACTTTTCCTTTTCCATATCGGTGTGCAAGCAGTTTTCTATCTCTCATCCTATTAGTATGTACACGAGTTTGACCCAAAAAAAAATGCAGTGTTGAAAAATAAATAACTTTACTGCTAGTAAAAGTTCACACGGTTACAAATGCAAACCGAGTTACATGAATTGAGAGGCTTCTTCAGATTGTTGCAAATCTTCATCAGCGATTGAAAGAAGTTGTTCGTTCACCAGAAGTCATCATCCAGAACCTCATGTTCATATGCGGCGATGCTGCGTAGATGTACAAAAGTAGAAAAGCAGAGCCTCATGGAGACGAAGAATAAAAGCAAACCATATTTCAATCAACTGGCAAGAATCTTAATTATTGCCTTTAATATTGGGACCACGGTAGTACAGTTGGGAACTGACGAGCCAGACGTTGCGGGTTTTTGAATCCACCACGGGGCATCAAGAAGGGCATCCGATCTTAATCCTCTGAGCTGCATCTAAGTCCGTCTCCATCGTGATGTAAAACAGACCTCTCTCGTGAAAGACTGCGATCAGGAGGCTCTTGGTTGTGAAATGAGTTTTAGAATCTTGAAGAGGTCTTCTGCTGTGTCCAGGACACCACCTCACTGATTCTACTTCTCAAATAGCTTTTCTTGTTGCTCAGGAGAATTAATTCCCTGTTATTTTTGTGAGGAAACATGAAAACTATCCCTCCATAGAAAGGTTTGTCCAACACCCATATTTGGGATACCAATCTGATATAATCATCATCCTCCAATCTGATGCAATTGAGGACACTCTATTTTTTTGGGGGGGGGATTATGGCGCCTTAAAAGCTAATGGATCTACTCGGGACATGCCCATTTTTTTTCCATTCAAGTCAGTTATTGCTGTTGTGAAATAAAACTCGCTCGGGTTGAAAAGCTCATACAGAGTAAAAGTGCACAGATTGTCAATCTTGAGAAGTTTTGATAAGTTTGAGAAAAAGTTTCTACAGGTTTTGCATCATGTTGCTAGTAGAGATTTTCTTGGGAGAGTTTGAGCTTATAAATATCGGGGGAGTTGTCTGACACCAGCAGAACAGTGTTGGGGTCTTTAAATCAAGTTGCACACTATGCATTGGATGATGTGTTTTGTGTCACCTGTCACTTTTCTCTCCAGACAAACTCGTGGCCTCAAGACTTGGGTGGTCTGGCTCTCTTACAGGGTTCTGAAAAATAAAAAATCAAAGATCCAATGCTCTGTTCAATAGATGACCACCGCTTCACCTCAAAAACAAACCAATTTACCAAATGTGTATGAGTGACATGCCTGTGCCTGTTCCCTCTCTCTTGCCTCCAAGACCATCTTCATGTATTTATCCAGAGGGTTTTCATCACGGGGTTTCTCCTCAATCCTCTTCTCCTCCATCGTCAGCTTTTCACATCCTCCCTGCCCTGCTACTTCCTCTTTCATTTCTTCTTCTGCATCCCTTCCAGCCTGCTCAACCTCTTTAGTCTGGTCAGACACGGACAACGTGACTTGTCGATCATTCAGTCATGTCTTGGTTAAAGAGACTGATATAAATAGAACTTAAGGAGGACCACGAGCTGAAAAATTGCCAGATAATCATTACCATCTCTCTCTCCAATCTCTCAAGTTCTTTCTGCTCCCTCTCCTTGGCCTCCTCTAGCTCCCTCTGGCGTCGTTCCTCTCTCTCCTTCCTCTCCCTCTCCCATCTCAGCTCTTCATCGGACTGTCTGTCCGACGCCACTGTGGTGCAAGCACAAGAGCACTGTTAATCAGGCAGGCTCACGGTGCTGTGTTTGACAGGGGATCTAGCAGGAGAAAACCCATACAGTAGATTTAACAAGACACATCAGTCGCAACATGTAGGATCAGTTCATCCTGACACTGTTGAGTGGGAGAAACGTTTCATCATCCGTCTAAGTGACCTCTTCAGGTTCCGCTGACTGCAGGTATACCCAAAGTTGAGACTGAAGAAGTCACTTTGATGAAATGGTTCTCCCATTAAACACAGTGTCCATATCCAACTTTTTGTCATTTCCTTACCTGGATTATTGAGCATGTGTCCAGGGATATGTTGGTGTTTTTGCCCATTTTAGTCCATTTCCTCAGTGGTAACCCAGTGGTAGAGCATGCGCTCTGGGAGATGACTTACCAGATGTTGCAGGTTAGAACCCAGCGCAGGGTGTCAGGAAGGCCATCCGGCCTTAATCCCCTAAACTCCATCTAAGTCCGTGTCCACCCCCACAATGTGGGGACTAATCATGACTCATAAGAATGGACCTCACTCTACAAATGGTGCACACTTAACATTACTCCTGACCATTTTCCAACACACGCTGTGGTTTTAGATGCACGTTTCCAACTTTCCAGCCAGCCACTGGTTTCCATCAATTCCAGTGGGTTATAAAAAATCCACTAGCAGAGACTTGAAACTTGCTCGGTAGGTGATCCATCACAGTGAATGTGCAGATGGTTGTTGTTGTTTTCTTTGGTCAGAGTAATGTTATGGCTGGACAGTGCAGCTGAAAGCATGGATTGATACAATAAGTCCACCAGGTGTTGTGATCTGATTCTGCTGGGAAGCTTACACATCTTCAGAGATTTGAGAGTCAATTGCTGAACTGTGCTGTTTTCATGAGCTACTTTATAAAATCAGATCTGGGAGATAACCAAGACGTCGTAGAGAAGAATGATGTTAGGTTGCCGTGGGTTAGCCGTTCGGCAGCCGACTCTCAGATATCCCAGAAGACCCTAGGAGACGCAACAATTTGTGTTATCAACAGATTTGTCCCACGGTGAGAATGTAACCTGAACACAACAGAGTCGACTTGTGTTCTGTGTAACGAATTACTATCAGTCAAGTTTCAAGTCTTTGCGAGTCAATTTTCAGACTGTACTGAAATGGATAGAAACCAGTTGCTCCATGGAAGGTCTGAAAAATATGGTGGGATTTTGGAAAATGTTCAGCAGAAACGTCAAGTACATGCCATTCGTATTAAATGGACTAGAACACACAAAGACACCAGTATGGCCTTTTAATATTGAATATTAAGACAAGGGGGTCATTCTTGCCTGGAAGGGTCAACTAAGATTTGGCTCCTGAACAAGGATGACCTACTACTCACCCCCCTGGGCCCATGTGGGTATCTGGGTGTCTGGGAGGTCCTGCGGAGCCTGCAGTCGGGGGACAGTGGGGCCGTGAGGGGCCTCCTCAGAGAGAGGGATGGCCGTGTCCAGGAGCAGCTCTGGAATGTGGCTGGGCTCTGAAGGGAGACACACACACACAAAGAGAGCTTTTATGCTCCACCATAATGCAGCCGAGCAAGAGGACCAGCACAGAATACATAATCAGCTGCCCTTCATCTTCGCCATTGTGCGGGACAACTGAAAGGACACTTTGGAGGCCAGTCACACATTCATTAAAAAATGGCCGTTCTGAAACCCAGAACCTGCATTAACAGCATTTCCTCCATTCTGTTTCCGTGATAGTTTTTTTTTAACTGTTAAGCTGCTGGAAAATTAACAAAGGATGCAAAAGTCACTCAAGCAAACTTGTATCAACGATATTTTAGATAACACACAGCACAAGATACAGGAAAGAATGACAGAGATGAAATATGCTTCAACTCTGTACAGACGTCTTTCTCCCACTTCAGTTTGTGAAACTTTTCCCAGCATTTTTGGACATCTGAGCTCCTGAGATGCTTTGGATCGACTACATGTCATGTCATGACAAGTCATGTCATTGTCAACCACTTATCCAAAGTAAGGTCAGAGGTCTGCTGGTGCCTATCCCAGCACTCATTGGGTGGAATCAATTACATTAACGGGGGGAAACAAGAGTTAAAGGTTCCCATTCAATTCCTGGAGAGAACGGCCCTGCCACGGTTTTGTTGATCTCGGTCAGCAGTCAAAGTTCCATGTCTTCAGTGGAAAAAGCGAAAACCCGCAGGTGATGTGAGAGGAGGCGCAGCATGTGCAGAAGAAGACACACGGGAAGTGTCATCTCTACTCCATGTCCTACGGAGAGGACTTCTGTCATCCTCCAAGCTCACAGACTATCAATAGTACTTAACGGAGACCTGAGATTCTTTTTCTTATTCTAGTCAGTGGAGGTTACAATCTCAATTCAGGTTCATGACTGGCTGCCTTGTGAACAGAACAGTCATGCTTCCACCTTATATCAATTGAGAAGATCCAAGGTCAGTCTCACAGGTCAGGCTAACAGGATTTCATCATGTGCAATTGAAATGTATTGGTGAATCAATTCAAATATTTAAAAAAAAGACCACTGGAAAAAAATAAAATCACATCTGTCATAGCAGTTCTGCACAAACAGAAAATGAAAGTCGGTCTCTATTCAAGCCCCATTGAATTTCATGATTGCAATATGTAGTTGTACCTGTTTTAACTAATATAAAAAATTGTATTTTCATATTACAGTTGTGGCAACAATTTTCCTAAAGAATCACAATAAAGACTTTGTCTATCTAGTGATCCTTTGAGAACACACTGTTATACCATTTCATTACATTGGTTTACCAAGACAGCAGTGAACAAACCCGAGCAAGCACAACCCCAGAGTGGCTTAGACTACCTGACAGAGTCTCGGCGAGGTCCTCAAGGCTGATCTTCTCTGGCTGGGGGGAGGACTCTGAGCTCGAGAAGACTTTTTCTGGCTTTGGTGGACTGCAGGCAGAAAGAAACAAGTTATTAGCATTCACTGCCCTCCTGTTAAAACTAATACACCACTGTGTCCTTGGCCAAGTGATGCCAGATGTTACCTGTGCTGGTTCCGTGCTGTGCTCTGGAGCTGAGGGCTGCGAGGTGGGGTGAAGTTGGACGGGAAGTCCCCCAAGGGCGCCACCTCACCGAAGGGGACAGGAGAGAGCTGGCTCTCACATGACAGCTCAGGCAATGAAAGAGGAGCCACGATGGCCTCTAAATGGTGGGCAACGGGGGAAAGGGAAGAAGTAACAGATTTTTTACATCCTGACAGATAAGGGGGTTGTAGTGTTGATTTCCATGGAAGGGATTTGACCGGATAAAACAGCATCTGCAGTACCTTCTGCAAGTTCTGTTTGAAGCTTCGTCCTCCTGGTGGGGGAATGGGGGGTGGAGGACAGGCGTCTTGAGGGAGAAGAGCTGCCGTCCTGAGGGCCTCTTATAAACAGGGGGTGGGCTACAGACTGTAAACTTTGCTCTCTTACTGTGTCGGCTGAAGGGTGAAGGGTCTGGATCTCTGAGGTTGCTTTCAACTGGGGAGTGGGTGACGTAGCTCTAGTGTGGTAGCTGGGCGGGGAGGAGGCTCTGGTACGGTGGGTTGTATGTTGGTGTAGGGGAGAGAGTGGTCTCGGGGGGACATGGGGTCTCTGGGGTGACTGAGGGCGAGAACGAAGAGGGATTTGCTTCCGCTGTGTTGAGTGAGGGAGACGTGATGGATGAGCTTTCTGAGGGGAGTGTGGTCTTGAGGTAAACACGTGTGAGATGGCGGTGTGCACTGCCCTCTGCTGGTAGTTCCTGTAAACCTCCTCCAGGGCCTCAGCCTCCCTCTCCAGTGCCCTGATCCGGGCTTTGGCTCCAGCTACCAGCTCCGTTTCTGAGTCTGGAGAGCTGCTCTGAGCCAACTGGCTTCTGCGGCCTCGTAAGGGCCCACCTGCCTCACACACATCATCATATCCCGCCCTGCCTCTTATCAGATCCCTATCCACGTAGATGTCAGGGGGAACCATCTTGTCAGCGGTTAGCTCCAGAACCGAGCGGTCCACCAGAGAGGGCTTCGGGTTACGCAGTACTTCATTTTCAAGAGCTGTCACCATGGTATGAATCACACACACCATGAGATAAAGAGAGAGAGAATAGCTTTTGAGTTTTAAAATAGATATAAACCATCATAAAAGAGCACAGACTGGAAAGAAAGTGACATAAAAACCACTGCTCAGGAACTCTACATGTTCGTCTAGAGCCAATTTATATACTGGCTTCTATTCCTTCCTTTTCCAAAACCTATTTTCTGTTACTATAAAGAACACTTTGAGGTGGTATTCACCTCTTTTGTGATTTGAGGGATTAGATTTCAGGTTTTTTCACTGACGTTCAGTGAGAGGATGAAGGAAATGTTGAAACTTTTAAGATTAGATACGCTGAATTAGTTATGTGTCACTGCACTTGCAGCACACACAGTTGTGTTTGGGAAGGTTCAAGTGTGCCTGAGCACCCATCCAGGAGCTACCTTGTTGAGTTTGATGGAGCTGCATCTTGATATCCTCAGCGTGGGTGGTCAGCCACTGCCTCTTCTCCTCACACTCGGTCAGCTGGGTCCTGAGCTGGGCACAACGCTCCACCTGTTGAACAAAGAAGACAAAACAGTCTAAATGGCGTGTAATGCACTCACATGCACAGAAACCCCCCGTCACCCCTTTACAGACAAGGAGTTTGGCTGGGTGAAAATCCATATGCAGACCGGAGCTGTGATTTAAAACGCAGCTCTGAGGTGAGACAGATTTGTTTTGAGAGAAAAGCTGACTGTTTTGTTTCCCACACTTTGTGAGAGGGCCACGGTGGGACTGACCTCGCTCTGGAGCTGTGCCTGCAGCACCTGTTTCTGGTTGTCAAACTCCTCCTCGTCCAGCCTGCGAGCACTCTGCAGCCTCCTCAGCTCCATCTGCAAGGCCAGCTGTTCTTCCGACGGCTTGCCTGAATCTGATAGAGGGTGTTATCTATCAAAGCGTAATCTGTGACAGCGCAGCAAAAATTGGGACGTTTCCCCCTCGGTGGTGAAGTAGGTCAGAATTTTATCTTATGAGTATTCGCAGAAAAAATATAATTAATACTTGTGCTGAAAGCGGCAAGTAACAAGTAGGGAGCGAGGTCTGACTTGACGGGTCATCCTGACAGGCTCTGGTTCATGTCCTTGCCTGTATGCATTTGGCTGACTTGGCACTCTGAACTGAGTGTATTGTGTTGAGAGCGGACCACATGGTGTGGCACGGTTAATGAAGTCGACTGTTAGTGATGAGGACAGTGAGGAGTGCTAATCCCCCATCTCTGTCCTCTAACAGCAAGAGCATTGTGTCCCTCAGAGAGAGGTGAACCATCGGTTCTCCACCGTTAGTAGAGAGAGAGCTACCCTGTCCCTCCTCTCCATTCAAACCATCCCACCTACTTCCCCGTTTCCTCTGCAGAAGGTTGTCTGTGAAGCTACAAACAGCACCAGAGGCCCCACATTGACAGGCGAGACACATCCAAACATGACTCAATCGCCGAGCCAGAAGCAGCTGGACAGATAACAAGACCGAATGCTTCACACTAGAGTGACTCCTTTGACAGCTCACACTGACTCACAGTGCCAACCCTCTGGAGGGACCTGACTTCCCTTGGTTATGAAAGGCCACAAAAACACTGAGGCACCAATTCTAAGAATGTACGAATCGAAAGAAACATCTCTCAGCGGTATTTAAATCGTTCCTTAAACTAAAGGAAGCTGTGGCATTCCCAGACAAACAAGAAGCTGATATCAATAGCGGGATGTGGAAGGAGACTGTAAGCTGGATGTCCGGGAGTGTCATTCCTCACCTGCACGTAGGAGCACATTCTCCTGCTGGGCCTCCTCCAGCTGTTTCTTCAACAGCCGCAGCTGCCCCTGGAACTCCACCTTGTCTCTCTTAAGGCTGGAGTAGTCGCTCATTGTCTCCAGTCTTTCTCTCAGCAGCTCGTTTTGTTGATGTAGCAGAGAAACCTGCTGCTGTAACGTGTCCACCTCAATCTAAAGAGAACAGCACCAGGAGAAGGAGGAGATGAGGTGGGAACAGTGGCTAAATTGATGTTCAATGTAAAACTGCAACAGATATTCATATATAGTATAGCATATAGTACAAAATGAAGAAATGGTCTTAATGATCCCTGGTTGGAAGCATGTTGAGGTGTCCTCGAGCAAAACATTGAACCCCTAACTGCTCCCTGAGTCCCACATGGTGGCAGCTCACTGCTCCTATACAATAGGATGGCTTAAATGCTGATAATTACAAATTTCCCCTTGTGGGACTGATAAGAGATCTTAATAATAATAATAATAATAATAATAAAACATAGCAGAATTAGACTGAACTATCATGTCAAATGCTCTCAATGAGAATATCTCTCACTATAGACATTGTCAGATATTTTATGTACTTGTTGAGCCTGACTGATTCACCTGCAACCTTCGCAGCTCAGCACAGACTTTGTGTTGGTCTTCCATTCTGGCATCAATTGCAGCTGTCTCATTTTGTATGCGAGCAGATTCAACTGGGGTGGAGAATTACAAATGTAAAGGTTATTCAATCACAGGTTAGTAGGAGGCCAAGCAGACGCATGCAGATAAGACTTAGCAACACACCTTTGTTTCTGTTTTCATTTTCTGTCAGCTTCTCTGTCCTCTTGATGAATTCTTCCTTCAGTTCAAGCTGATAGCTTAGAACACACACATAACACAGGAATTAAACTCTAACAAGGAAGAGGATTGTGGAAGAATCAAATAGAAAGCTGTTCAGAAAATCACAAATCCAAATAGCATCTTAAATGTGGCAATAATAGTGTATTTGTCTGAGGGCAATTCAAGGGTGCACGTTGAACAATGAGGGTGTCCAGTTTCATGTTTCATGATTAGTCTCCACGCTTTGGGGGTAGACAGGGACTTAGATGAAGTTTTGGGGATTAAGGCTGGATGCCAATCTTCACACCCCAAGTTGAGTTTGAACCCGTAATATCTGGCTTGTCAATTTCCAAAGCATACACTCTACCGCTGAGCTGGCCTGTTTCCAGCTGAACAATCTGGGGGATAATCTCTGATAACTGCATCTGATCTGAGAGGAAACACTTAGGAATTACGTGATTGAAAAGTGGATAGTCTAGGTCATGATTATGATAGGTAGCTTTCTGGGTAAATAATGAGAAAGTAGTGAGCTAGTGTGACACATTTTCCATCATTCCAAATAAGACTCATGTCCACCGCAGGCTCAAATGACTGATAAACAACATTTAGTTAGGCCCCTTTTTCTGAATTGCTTTCACCAAGAGGAGCTTACTGTCAAATCCATAGCAGCATTAAAGCCATTGGCACATTATCCTCTATCAAATATTCATCTAGAGTGAGTGAAGATAGGCATTAGATCAGATTTGTGTGCACATTAACATAATTGCACATCTTTAATCACGAATTGAACCTACAGTGACCTCTTCTGGTCAAACTGAGAAAAACAAACCCATTGAGAAGTAAAATGACCTGAAGACCAAAGTCTTATTATACACAAATAGGCAGGAATCGCCTTCCACAAAATGGTGGAATGGTAAAAATCACAAAAATATCCAAATCCATCTTTTCAACCTTTCTTTTAATCAAGGTGATTTTATATTCTATTTTCAGCATAGCTCAGGAGGTACGGAGGTTTATATCTAGTAATCACAAGAATGGCAGTTTGAGCTCCTGCAGAAAATGTGTCAGTGTCCTTAAGCAAGACACTGAACCCCTAATTTCTTAAGCTCTGTCATGGAATATTGGAGATCTTTCCTGGGTGTTTTCCCGCCTTTTGCACAGTGAGTGCTGGGATAGGTTCCAGCATGACTCCGTGGCCCGATCACAAATAAGCAGGTGACAATGGATGGATAGATTTAGTTGAAATATTTGTTGGTGCATTTCTGAATGAGTCATGACATTAATGATAATGTGACTAGTAAGATTAATACGACATTAACACTTAGTTACAATACCTGGAAAGTTCATTCTTCAACTTTTGGTCATAGGTGTCCTCAATAGTCTTCACAGATAGTTCTCTCCTCCTCAACAAGTCTTCAGTGGTCTTCACCTTCTTCTCATGAATTTCACAAGTCCTGTAATTATTGTGCATTACGTGAATGAAAACACCGACGACCCCCATGTACCACTGGAGAATACGTTAAATTATTCATTATGGTGAGATGAGTGAGAAAACTCAACCTCTCAAACGCCTCCATCCTCAGCTTCAGCTCGTTTTCCCTGTTCCGCACTGCTTCAATTTCCTTTAAAACTGCTTGTCTCTGCATGTAGACATTCTTTTCTTCTATCTAAGGAAAAGGGAAAACTACAAATTAGTAGATGAATTATTATAGTCTGTATTAGATTTGTGGAATTTAGCCAGATACATACATGTTACTCTATTAAAAACACAATGTAAAACTACAATAAAACTGTCATTAGTTTATTGCTGCAAATATCTCTTTCCAGACAGAGCATTGCTTTAGAGTGGTGTTAATATTACCTCTTGTTGTTTCTGTAACCGATCAATGGCATTTTTCTCCCTGTTGAGCAATTCTTTCGTCTTCAACTCATAGGTTCTCTCTATATCTTGTCTCAGCTTCTCAAACTCTTTATGGGATTTAGCTTTTTCTTCCATCTTCACCTTGGCTATTTCCACATCTTTGAAATGTTGCATCTGAAGAAACAAATACACATTTCCATAAAATTCCGAAACTAATTATAACAGTATAAAAATCAAGTCCTATTTATTCAGTAGATATGATAGGAAATGTGTTGTCATTGATTTTATAATACATGACCTTAGACAACAGTTCTTAGGCAGTTCATATGCATTTATACCTCTGGGAATAAAATGTACTAAACACCTAAACTCACCAACTTGTCTAAAAGATGCTTACCTTTGTGTTCATTTCTGCTTGCATCTGCGATTCAATTTCTCTTCTATAGGCAGCAAGTTTCGATTCATATGAGACCCATTTGTCACCCCTGTGGTAGAGGCTCTCATATTCCTGGTCAATCATTTTCATCTTGTCAACTATGAAAGGGAAAATAAAAGTTCTATATACTGTATGAAACTTTCCATGTCAAGAGCCTCGAGTTTAAAATACAAAGCTCAATTTGAGACATCAATTCAACGTACCAAGAGATTCTCTAAAACTTGAAATGGTGGTGGTTTGAGTATCAGCATCACAGGTCAGACCGTTTGAATGATGGTCTGCTAGTTGTGTCAGCAGACTTATTAGGAAACCTGGTTGATAGGAAAACATGGAATAAATCAGGTACAGAGAATCCCCAGACAGCAGTATGATGCAGTCTAACATTGACATTGACCATACCTCTTTCATCTTTCAGCTTACTTGCAGACTGTGAAAAGAAAACTGAATATAACTCGATGTTATCTTATCATTTTGAATATAGAAAATGTTTTACATTCTATGGCGTAATATGCTACATTACCACCGCTCTGTAAAGTGATGATTCAGGGCTGATTTTAAGAAGCTGAAGAATGTCTTCTGTTGTGAAAATCTGGCAAGGTTGATTACATCAAAACCGTTAGAAATGATAAATATTTGTTTTAATTTGGATCTGGGCTAAAGCTATGTTGCCTGAATCGTATAGCTTCGCTTACCTTATCCTTACTTTGACCACTTTCAGGGTAGAACACAGAAAGTGTGTACTCAAATCCAGACGACTCTAGGTAATCAGCCACGATACTGTTGGAGGCCGAGACTACAAGAGAGTCCGGCTTAACAGCGACTGGCTTTGGAGCAGTTTCTGCACCATAAAACACGGGGTGTTTTAACTCCTGGATCAGCTGATTTCGCAATTGTGTCTGCATCAAAAAGTAAATAAATCAAGAAGAACAAACAAATCTAATTAAAAGGGGGCCCTGTCAGAGGGAGAACCAATATCTGGGACCGTAACCTTGTTACTGGGGTAAGCTAAGTTACTTACTTTGAGAGTGTCAAGTACTCCTCTACTTTTGAAAGTTTGGTAGAGCTTCTTCCTCAGCTCATCTGGGGATAGCACCTCCTCCGTGGTTGCAGACATGATCAGGTATAATCACCTGTAAATTCACATTGCTGTCATTCCCAAATGGTGTACGAGGGAAGGCGTAGGGCTGGAGTGCAACATAACTCCTACTTACGAATTGACCTGCGTATCGGGTCTCAACACGCCTTTTCCTCTAATTTTAAACTTGCATCATTCGTCCAGGTAGACACGCACACGTTAAAGGAGGTTTAGCATGATAAGGTTTCGAAATATTAGATGTTTCATGCCTGGTAAACACGAAGCGTCGTTGTAATCCCCAACACACAGGTTTTTGAACTCGACCAACTGAAACGTTCATTCAGATCTGACCAACAATGATGACGTATTTAGACGTGTAATTTTTTGCTAAAAATATAATAATCCAAAGATATTTTCGCTGCTTATTTGAAGTTCATTTAAAAATTGTACATTCAAAAATTGTTTTCTTACGTCAAGAACATAAATAATTAAAATACAGCTTGGACGCATCACCAAGACGTCATTGACATGCGACTGACGGCTCTCCAGGAACACAGCGACAGGTAAACAGATGGCTACTTTATCAAACACAAACTCCAAATAATAGTATTTATTTACTATGTTCGTGGGTGGTATGTTTATAAGGCTTCCGATAAAATGTTTTATTTTGCATACTCCTCACTCTGAATTAAGTCTACGAACACATTATGTCAGTTTTGCCGTATGCTACTGCTGAGTGCTACATGTTAGCCTTTCCAAATTTTGTCTCTTGACGGTTTTGAAGATTCCCACATTTAACACCGCTATGTTTTATTTGCATACATTTCAGGGTAGCCCGTCTTTGCTGACTGAGAAAAATGTCTGGAAGTTTTTATTTTGTCATGGTTGGCCATCATGACAATCCTGTATTTGAAATGGAGTTCTTGCCGGCTGGTAAGGGTGAATCAAAGGTAAGTAAAAGTTCATTTATATAGCACGTTTAAAATCATAGAGTTAGTAAGGTCTGTCTAGATAATCATGAAAATGAAGAGTAAGAGATAAAATAAAAATCATGAAAGAAAGAAATACACCAAGTTAAAAGAAAACCACAACAGGTTTGTCAAAGTACTTGACTAATAAGATGGGTGTTTAGAAGCACTTAAAATGGTCAAAAATTCCACAAATATAATGGATTGGGGAAGATTGTCTCAGAGATTGGGAGCTAAAATTGCAAAGGCCTTTGTTTTGCAGTTAAGTAACTGGTTTTGTAACAACCCCGTTTAGCAACTAACCCAGCAGACGTCTTGATGCTCAATAATTCAGGTTTGACCATTATCCTTGAAAGCCCAGTCAATGGCTAACTTGCATATGAAACCATCCCTGGTTTTGTTCTGCAACTGTATTGCGTATGATGGTGGTGATCCCAGGCTTCAGCTTATACTAAAGATGACACTTGTATGGGTGATTAACCTTTTTTTCTTTTCAATGCAACTTGGTGTCCAGATGATATAACTTTTTGGTGAATGCAGCAGACATTCACTTGATCAAACAATAAGCCTTGCATTGTTTGTTTTGACCTTAATTGTGAAACCAATAAATAAGATAATGAGTACTGAATTGCAAGATACTTTAATATATATTAGTTCTAAATTTAAAATCAATTGCAAGGTGTGATTTCAATCTATTTATCTGACAGTATCATCAGGTATTTCTGCTTCTTCAGTTCTCTGTATTTGTCCCTTAACAGGATGACCACCGTCACCTGAACCAGTTCATTGCACACGCAGCCCTCGATTTAGTGGATGAAAACATGTGGCTTTCCAACAATATGTACTTGAAAACTGTGGACAAATTCAATGAGTGGTTTGTCTCGGCCTTTGTCACAGCAGGACATATCCTTTCAGACTATTCCCCCTCTAAATAAGTATTTACAGAGGCACTAATAATATGATCCCAATTGTTTCCAGAGCATTTTTGGAATTGTTGAAGTTACTTTTTTGGTTGGCTGCCACCCTCATAATTTCATTCATCCTTCTCTGCAATCTCCCTGAGTGAAGTAGCATTATTGTTATTAGTCTTGATGATTATTTCTCAATGGTTAAGACGGATAAAGAACACATGAGATAACTAACATAGTGATGAACTAACAAACTACTGCAAGATTTATATATTTGACGTAAAAAATAGGTTGATTAGAAATTAAGATCTCACGGTAGAATTGTTTTCCCTATGATTTTATGCGAAACAAGTAACTATCTGTTTAATTTATTAACACATGCTTTACCCCATCTCTGCTTTTCTGGCCTTTCTGTGAGTTTTAATTTAAATCATGGTTTACAGGGGGGCGGCATAGCTCAGGTAGAGCGGTCGTCTGGCAATCGGAAGGTTGCAGGATCGATCCCCGGTCCTGCATACGGCATGTCGAAGTGTCCTTGAGCAAGACACTGAACCCCTAACTGCTCCCTATATGTTGGCAGCTCACTGCTCCTATATAATAGGTTGGGTCAAAAATGCAGAGAAATCCAAATTTCCCCTTGTTGGACTGATAAGAGAATCATTTTTTTAATTTATTTTCTCATTTTAATTCTGTATTTTATTGATGTTAGGTTATACGGTTGGGTGGTTGTCTAGTAATCAGAAGATTGGTGGTTCAATCCCCAGCCCCAGCAGAAAGCGTGTCAAAGTGTCCTTGACCAAGACAAGAAATTCCTTACTGCTCAGGCCCTGCGATAGACCTGTCCAGGGTGTCGGGTCCATGACCCAACTTTGGATGAGCGGTTGTCAATTAGATAACATTCTCAAAATGCTCAATATATAAGGTTTTTCTTATTGACAGAGTACATGCCATCAAGGCACAATCTCCAGAATGGTCCTCATTAATATGATTTAGTCAGATTTAGAATGATTCATCAAGACAATTAAATTTGATGACCATTAATTTCATTTGTCTGGTAAACCATTTCTGCTTACAACAGATGTTTTGTGAGCTCTTGAGGCACATGAAAGCAATTTAGAAACTGATCAGCTCTCCAAAAATTGTGTGGTTTATCTTATTTTCCTTAGCCATCTAGTATACATATGAGATTCATCATGCTGCATGATGTACGACAAGAGGATGGAATCAAAAACTTTTTTAATGATGTGTATGATTTATACATCAAGGTAAGATTCCCCTTCGATTATTATGACTTCTATAAACATGGGTTATTTGGTCATTTTAATCATCATTTATTAATAATACTCTTTTTTTGTCTTTTCCAGTTTGCAATGAATCCATTCTATGAAATCAATGCTCCAATTCGATCCACAGCCTTTGACAGAAAAGTCCAATTTCTTGGCAAGAAACATCTCTTGAGTTGATGACTAAACATGAATCATCCATATATATATTTGTAAATATATTCTCTTCTGTTCTCTCCCAAACACTGTGGTATGGCGTATGTCCATCCATCTTTAACCACATAAGTGCATTTGTCAATACTTTTTCCTCCTGACCTGATGTACCTGTAATCACATAAGTTCTAGTTGACAATTTAGGGGTTGATTGTCTATTGTATGTCATTTTTTTCAGATAAAACTGACATTCTCATTTAAATATGCCCATTTTTCTTTTAAGTGTGTTTTGGAGATAAAAGTTTGCTTGTGTGTCTGAAGGCTTCTTGATTATGGAAAGCATTTATTGGTAACAAATGCAACATGTCCCTCATAAATCACAAAAAGGTTGAATTAATTCATCTGGATTGAACATAAACTGTTTCAACCTTACATGTGATTTCCTCACCTGGAATATTGAGCATACCCAAAGAAATGTCCCACATTAAAGACACAAAACAAAAAAGAACAACAATGAACTTTTCAACTGTACAACTATGTATGCTTTCATAGCTCGAAGTTATTGCAAACACAATGTCTGCAATAGCTGAAGAAAGGATCAGTTTCTGAAATCTAGACTAGATTAACAAATGGGTACAGTAAGGCTCTTACGCATGTGTGGAGTTAAAAGTGCTTTTATAAAATAGAAGATCTTGGATATTCATATATTCATTGTAAAGCACTTTGAGTGGTCATTAGACTAGCAAAGTGCTATTTAAGAACAAGTCCATTTACCATTTTTTTGCTTCGCATACCAAAATGCAATATAAGTGAGCGGTGTATGAGACATAGTGAAAAGTAAATGTTTATAACTTCAAATCAATAGAAAAGACCACAGCTAAATTTAATAAAAACAATATTGCCAGTGCTTCAGTATCAAAATCTATTATTTATAAAACTGACCAAATGTTATACATTAAAAGGCCCATGATCTACATTACAACCCTTTGAGTAAGATGCTGAATCCGTCCCTGCTCCCTAGGCACTGCAGATGCCCAATGCTCCTATACAATAGGATGGGTTAAATGTAAAGGACACATTTCATCATAGGAATACAATGACCAGGTTAAGTGGCTTTCTTTTTGTCAGAACCCTTTGAAGTATTATTCCTCTTATAAAGTTGCAATCTAAAGATTTGAAAAAGGTAAAACTAGAGTACTTTTTAAATTGTCACTTTTAAGACATTTAAATACAATGTGCCATGCATGTTAACTTTAATGCCAATGATGTAGGATCTCATCCCCCTGTGTATCCAGCATGACCATAATCCATACACTAAACAGAAACGATATACTTATTAAGCCTAAAGGTGTCATTACACAGAGCCCAAATCTTACTATTACACATAGCAGTAACTCAATCACCTCTTAAGAAATTGCAGAAATAAAGTTAGTAGACTGTATAAATTATTCTCAGTTATGTCATTAGGTTATAAATAGCAATATATTAACATATAGGACATCAGATGATCTGGAGTATTACATTTGGGAAATGTTTACAAATCCTGTGACGCTCCAATGTCAAGGTTTCACATTTAAATGTTTCTTTTTGCATTTCCTTTCCACAGACAGACAGATTACTATTTGATAAGGAACTGAAACCTGTCACAATTTTCATCAACATCTGTGAAGCCATCATAAATGCTTAGTTCCCATACCTGATAGTTTATACAAAATGCAATCCCTTCTTCTACTACCCCTTCACAGTTTGAACTTCTGAACAATGACAGCACTGAATAAGTTGGGTCTTTTGGTCAATTTATTGTAATTGTATTTAATCTAATAGATCTGGATGGATGTAGTGTCTTCTCTTTACTTCAGTGGGAGAAAAAGTTAAGCTACTAGCATGATCAAACTGGTCAACAGTACACCAAATATGTAAACCAGTAGCGCAGTTAGGTTAAATAAAAATGTTACAATAGTATGCAGGTCTACAGCCTCATTGATCAAGCTTATGAGCAACATGTCATGAAAGACAACCACAGGAAGTTAGGAACAACAGGTTGCAGTGGGCCGTGGCTTTCTGTGGAGGCTGATTGTGTCCGTGGGTATGAGGTGCTCCGTCCTCTCCTCCATTATCAACACTCTCCGTACTGCTTCCTCAAATGCTACCGCTACATTGATGGCATCCTTGGCACTGGTCTCAAAATATGGGGAGTTGCCATTCTCCTGGCACCACCGCTGAGCATCCTCATAGGACACCTGCCTTTCCGTCACATCCAGCTTGTTTCCCAAGACAACGAATGGGAACTTCTCTGGCTCCTTGACATCTGCATAGTAAATGAACTCCTTCTTCCAGTTCCCCAAGTTTAGAAAGCTCTGGTTGTCATCAACACTGAAAGTGAGAAGACAGCAGTCAGAGCCTCTGTAGAAGGGAGTCCTTAGACTGCGGAAGCGCTCTTGGCCAGCCGTGTCCCAGATTTGGAGGGTGACCTGATGACCATCAACCTCCAGATCCTTATTGAGAAACTCCACACCAATGGTGTGGAAGAGATGCGTATCAAACTTGTTGGTGACATAGCGGTTCATGATTGAGCTCTTTCCTACACCACCATCACCCAGCAAAATTACTTTCAACAGGGAGGTTTTGGCTGCCATGGCTATTCACATCCACGTAACAACCACTCTAGTGAATGACCTAGAAAGACGCAACAAAAATGTTATTTGTAAGAAAGGAGACAGTGATAGTGAGATGAGAGGATGTAAAGCTGTAACTCAACCCATTTTTTACTAGACAAATAATTTGTTGGATAAACATATATTGTTCTGAGTGAGGCTCTTTTCACTAACCCGTGCTCCTTTCTGATCTCCCTCTCTGGTCCGAGTCATGTGCTGTAAACACCGGTCACGATCACATGCACCAGTGTCTCATGTTAACCGAGTCAGTTTCTGAACTGTTGAAACCAGCTGCAACAGAGTAAGACTGAATTAGTTTCCTGGTAAAACAGCTGGAAGAACACAAGGACTGAGGAGGCCTTGGAGCCTTCCCGTCTAACTATTGATGGGGAAAGGGCAGAATTCGCAAACGAACATAAATCGATCTTTTTTTTTTAATTCTAAAAGAGCCAAGCACCGTGGTTTGAAACGTGACGTGAACATGCAAGCTCACAGAACGAGACAGCACAATTAGTCATCAATTAAGTTAAGATATTAGCTTAGTCACGTTAGCGTAAGCGAACCTATGCAAAACAGCTGCGGCATATATGTATATATATATATAATTACATACTACCTTGCAAGACCGACAGGCTGTGGTTCATGTAGCTGATCCGTTGACACAAAATGAAGAACCGATAAACTGATAAAAAAAACAAAGCAGTGGCTGATAGTCTGGAGTGTCTCAAAACAACATCGACTCGCTGAGTGTAGTACGTTGGGAAGAGCGACGCAGCTAGCTAGCCTTACTAGCTATTAACATTAGCTCCGCGAACAGCCAGTCACGTGACTTAATTAAAACCACTGCCGACATTTTTCTTCGTGTACTTTTCATGAAGGCTGGTGTACAGCTTAAATGTACATTACCGCCACCTTTTGCCCAGGAGCGTTCCTGTACTTCCCCACTCTGAAGTTAATATCTTTCTTGTATGCATGTACTCAGTTTACAAGGTACAAAGTTGGTGCTAATGCATGGTCATTAATTCAGGTAAGTGAATGTTAAAGAGATTAATCTGTTTATATTGATGCAAAGTATAATTGAAAGATTTTTTTCAGTCCTAGTCCTGTAGCTATTCCCAAGTACAACCAAATCTTACTTTATCAATCTTACTTCATCCAGTCGCGTAGTTCCATAGTAAATACACAATAGAAACAAGAGAAGCAACCACTGGAACACATATCTATGGGTTAACTCGATCAACTTGAGCTGGAGCCGAAGTAAATAAAATACTTATTTTGGAAAAGTGTTTCCAAGATGTGCAGTGGCTCGAAGTTTAGGATGAGCGCACCGAAGTAGTGGTGTGAAATTAGCTGCTCACATTCACATCTAGCAGACAAAACATGTGCGTTTTAAGGAGACTCAAATAATTTCAACCATCCTTTATTTGACAAACACGAAAAGAGCAAGAACACGAATGTGGCGAAGGCCATTGCCAAACTAGCCGAGATAAAATGACCAACAGCATCTCCGGGTAATCTCCCGCGTCACTCTAAAAAAAAGTTTTATGCATCCCTGGGTATAATGACAAATGTAAATCACACAATCCCTTCTGAAATTATATACATAACCACACATTTGAGGTGGGCTATATAAACATGTCAGATTGTAACTATTCACATATATTTTGTGTGATTATACTGCACAATTTTAACATCATAGTTGATTCTATCACAAATTTAATATTGTTAAATTGGATCATTCGCCTGGGAACTGGCTCATGATAGCTGTCTAAAATTCCAAACCGCCGGAACGTCTGGAGTACCTACGCCGGAACAGGAAGCCCCGTGCCATCAACAGCTCCCGCCGCTTCGTCAGCCCTCGAAGCAGACAACGATGGAGGTCTTCACTAGTGTCGCTGACGCAATGTTGACCCATTGGGGATCGAAGTAAGGACAAGAGATGGAGTTAGAATCTAACACTAGCATTTCTGACACACCTTTTGTCGCTGCACTTATTTCTCACGATGGAACGTTGAAATATTGACCTATACATAGTTTCTAGTTTAACTATTACCAAAACTAGCAGCAGCCAGCAAGATAGCTAACCTAGTTTGTCATACAAGCGTTGCAAAAGAAATATATCACACACATAAAGCTTTCCTTTGAATGTTGGTTGTGTTTGCCTGGGAATTGGCTCATTGGCACTGGTCTGAAATTAAAAACCGTTGGGACGGGAAATCCAGACCATAAAAGAGGTCTACTAACGACACACTTTGGGCTGTTTTCCTCTTTTCATATGGCTGAACTTTGAAACGTTAGCTAAATACTTTGATGCATATTCAGTTAGAAATAGTTCCTCAGTTTCTTCTATACTTGGCAACTTGCCTATGGAGGAAACTAACAAGTGGGCTCTGATATCATATCCGGGGATACCACTTAGCCATTTGTTCAGATAGTCGGATGATACCTGGGTTAAAATTTAATCACAATAGGTACCACATTTCACCAACCACATTCATTGTGGACAACACCAAGTTCACAAGGGAGGGTTTGAAGAATCACAGGTTAGCCTTCTTACACGGTAAAAATAAAACTGGTGAAGAGGGGCAATGGATTTTTATTTGCTTTAAACAAAATATACTACAATCTGTATTAAAGGTTTGACACTCATCTTCCACTGGAGCACAAGCTAGGAGTCACCAGGATGCTGTACCACCGAGCTGACCCCACGATACAGCTGCAAGGTAAGGGGAGAAATCCCACATTTGACAGTCTCTAGGTAAGTGTGCTTATGCTAACTGGGTGTTTGTCAAAGCAAGGAAGACAGCCAATTAGTGCACCAACCAATTGAATAGAGAAGAAAAACAGCATCCTAAGCATAAATCAGTGGTGATTCCATATGTGGCAAGAATTTTGGAATCATTGGGACATGTATTTCACAACCATCATGTCATTGGTTGCTTTCAAACCCCAAAACGCACTGCAAGAAATTGGTCTACCCGAGAATCCGGTGTCTCAGCACAAATAGCGATATAGCGTATGTTATTGCCATGACTTGTACATAGGAGAAACCAGACTGGTGTGGAGGATGGCACAAGACGGAAGAGCTGAAATGTCAGATCAGGAATCCATTGTCTACAGATCAGTGTCCACTCTTTCAAGGATGAGGATGTCGTAATCTTAAAATGCTTCCAATCTGAAGAAATTCAACATAATATTGAGCAACTGGCAGCACATTGCACTGGATAGGGACTCCTGAAGAAATCCATTCAGGAAAGAGCTGTATGTGAAACGGAATTCCGCTTAGAGTGGTCGCTAGACTAGAAAAGTGCTATATAAAAACGAGTCAATTTACCACTTGTGCTGCTGAAAAAAAGAAACAGCACTGCAAGGATAGATAAAAAGGCTCAATCACCTACACCTCTCCACACTGCACCAAACATGTGGCTTACAGATTGGTCTCTATGGCCATCTGAAGACCCAGAAGTAGACCATGCAGAGGACAGTCATACTCGCTTTGAGTGACTGTTAATTATGACATCGCTGTGATTGCAACTATTCCCCAATCCTCTGAATAGTATATATGGCTCTTTTGACTAAATGGTCATGTTAATTTACATATGAAACCAATCACTGGTTAAACCCCCCTGAGGCTGCTGTTAATAAGGTCTCCGCTACCCTGCCGCAGTTATCTGCTTAATGATGGATTGATGGATGGATGTTTATAGGGTTGGGGATATCTGAAGTCAGCTGAGACTGACCAAGTCATCTAGATGACCAATGAAAAATTTCTCCCACTGAGTGTTGTGTTCGGATGAATTGATTGAATGTTCAGGGATTTGCTAAATACATAGTTTACAGTTTTAATATTACCAAAAGACTATTTATATACTGATTTCCGTCATTGTCATTTGTAATGCAGTGCCCCCCATTGGTGAAATGAGGCTGACTTTTTTTAATGCTACCTTGAAATAGGGTCTAATGTACAATCTGATTTTGATATATCAAACCATTCCTGAGCTATGGCCTCATTTCGTGTTTGGTGACTTTGCCGCTATTTTCAATTGACTGTAATGGATGAACTCATCTACCTCTGTCTCGGGATCTGCCAAGATACAATCAACCTTTGTATCAGTAAGGCACATGAGTAAGGTAGACTATCTTAGAAAAAAAGACATTTAATAGCACAATGTGGAAGCATAATTTACAGCAGTAATACAATGACACTTCTAATTATTCAAAATGGCTAACCTTCAAAAATAATTTCCTGATCTAAGATTAAATTCGAGATGAAATTCTCCGGGGTAAAATTCACATTACATTTTTTTAGATAACTCTCAGACAGTTTTAGCGAGGCACAATCACAAAGACAACAGAGGATTAGGCACAGTACCATATATTCACAAATACATGACAGAAAGAAATTGTTATTTTCACCTGAACCTGAGACTTGAGTTCTCCTTATCATGAGAATAACTGAATATACTATTTGAAACTTCAAATCTTCAAATCTAGGTAAAGGGTATTGATCTAGCAGCATGGTATGAACTCATATGGAAAACCTCCATGCACCAGTTGCCATTAGTATTCCCTCAGTGTCTTGCACTTGATATCCTTTCTCATTTTATGCCAAGGCCAAGTCTCTAGAGAGTATTTGAGCATGCTTTTAAGAAAATATCAGTTCTGGTAAAATCATGAAACCACACCAGAAAAAGGGCTTGCATGTCTGGTCTGAAAGACTACTGTAGGGGTAGGAAATGGGGAAACTCGGATGTTTGTGTAAGACGTGGAGGTGAGTTTCAGTTGGTCGCTCTGGGGTGTTGATTTTCAAAAGATAGGCCTGTCCTCCTCTTGACAGCTGCCTGAGGTCAGAACAACATTGTCCAAACCGATTTCTCCTCCGACACCTCCGCCACGCTTGGCCTCAAAGATTATCTGCAGGGTGTTGGAGATGTTATCCTCATATGTTTATGTACAAAACTTCATATTACAAACATGCCTTGAGGAAATTGAATCTGGCATTTTAGATTGAAACTAGTGATGGATGGTTAATGGTTGGAGTTCGAGTGTAACATTTTTAGGTATTGTTTAGTGCAGCTACAAGGAGTTTTGTATTTTCTGTCCAAGTCTGTGTCCATCCCTACAATGTGAGGACTGATTGGGACAAAAGTGGACCTGGTACTTGGATGATTCTCACAAACTTGGAGCAATGCAGAGCATTATGGCAATGAATGACCATAACACTAGCTAGCATGATTGTTAGCATAGCCATGATGCTACAGAAGAAATACTTTCACTATCATCCGGGCTCTATAAAAGTGACTTTTCTATCGATTTTGGAGTCAATAACTTATAAAAATTATATAATACTACATCATGGTAAGGACCGGTAGTAGTATACACTGGGGTGTCAGCAGTGCTTAATTTGTGACGGAGCAAGCTCTAGGACCTCTCAGTTTTGAACTGGTTGTGCTCCAGGAACTATTTGCACGGATCCGGCACCTTTCGTATTGCTAAAAAAAGTTGTCCCCTGCTATTCCTTAGTGATAATATCCAATCACATCAATGATTCCTCCGTTCCCTCCCAAAAAACACAACAGAGAAAAATACAAATACAAAAAGTTGTCCCACCCCAAAGATCACATTATTTTTGTGAACAGAAAAAAAATATATGGCCAACTTGCATATGAACCCAGCCTTTTGTTGTGTGGTGCCACTTTATTGCTTTTAAGGGTGAGAATGCTTGCAGTTTGCTCAGGCTGAAGATGTCACCCATTTCATTGAGGAAACGTTTCTGAATAAACTTCTGATATCTAAGCAATGTCTGCTCTTACTCGTGGTCCTATTTGCTTTTGTTAGTCACAGAGGCCTCAGAATTAATCAGAGATTAATACATAACCAGTGAAAAACTCCTCATGGCGCCCTTAATTTAAAATTGCTCCCCCTATTAGCATGTACATATGATGAAGTGAGTGAATGACTTACAGACTCTGGGGCATGCTCCTTCCAGGCCATGGTGAGGAGTTCAGCCTGCCAGGTCTGGTCTCTGCTGTGGCTCTGCTCCCACACTGGATAGGCATCGTTGTTGAACAACACCCGCAATGTGCCCACATTCTTCCCCACCACACGGTAGTCAAAGGTCAGGCAGAAGCTTCCCTGACGGGTTCGATCACTGAGAAGTAGGCTTAGCTTGGCTCTTTCACCTGGTTCACCCACAAGCCCACTCAGAGCCATGTAATACTCTGCACCTGGACGTGTTAACGGGAGTTCAAATTAAGTGTCAGCAATTTTAAGTTAAGAGAAGTTCAACTCTGGAGCCCTTAAACAAATCATGGATGGTGTAAAATGAAGGAAACTTGTTTTTTTTTTTTGATTGTAAGACGATATATTTACCATTTTCATGGTATGCCACACTCCAGTCCATGTCGTCAGCCTTATCTTGCACCCACTCGCATGCTCCCTGATCGAAGTTGCAATCCATGATGAACTCTATGGGAAATAATTTATAGTTACTGAAAGAACACAGCAGCTTAGATAGGGATCAGAATAGACTGACAGAAATTGATGATTCCCATTACCCTCATGAGATGGTACTATGTGGATCTCTTGAACCTCTGCCGTAGGGCCAAAAACCGATTCAAAGTCCTCTGGTACTGCATAGAGTGAGAGACACATAACTCATTGTTCAGGCAGAAAATCAACTTGAAACTGTCTAATAATGTCTCGTATTATCATGTAAACTGTTAACTAATACAATAACAATATTGTTGGAACAGTTTCAGAGTTACATTTTCTCAATTCACCTATGAACTCTATAAAACATGAGATCTTAAACAATCACTCCAAAATTATGCAACTAAGATATTCCTGCTTACACAACGAAATCCAGTGTCTGGTTGACGTTTTTACCACGCAGGTGCAGACCTGCCCTACTGTCAGTCATGTCTTGAGATCGCACATTTCAATTTGGGATGTCGTAACTCAAGCATTTTAAAGCTTTTGCAACCCCACCAATGCAGATTAGCCTCCGACAACCAAATGTACAATGGCTGGGGTTATTGAACCAGCTCAGCCAGAGTGGTCTGGTGTCAGAGAGGGCCAGAGGGCTGATGACAGACTTTCCTACTGGGAGTCAAGTCTGTTTGCACAACAGCTGTTTTGAGGGAGACATAATAAAAGGCTTGGCGTCTCGGTATCCTCCCTCCCCTTCTTGCCATCTTTCCAAGGGATGAAGAGCGAGTTGTGGATAAGTCGTATCCCTGGGCTCTCACATGCCGACAGACTAAAATTCCTCCCTGGAGGTGATGGATGTCGCGGGGCCTGTCTTCTCTTGCTATCTCAGTTCTCACTGAGGCTCAGTTGGCTGTCAGTTGTTTCCATAAAGATAAAGAGCCATGGTGAAAGGCTTGCCTCATTTATGATTTGCCTTAGTGAAAGGCATACCAATGTATGACTGTATTGCTCACTCTGCTATCGGGTTTCATTTGATGACGGAAAGTCAGCAGCCAAAATGTGTCTGTATATACATAATTACTTGCTGTAAGACCAGTTGTATTTTGATGCCACAATACTTCTTCTAAACCAATGGATGAAACAAGGCGATTGCTGCTGCAGTTTGTTCCATAGTTTTGTAGTATGGTCTTAGATTTTCAATATGCTTGACTTCTGCATGTCTTTATGAACCAAAGGGGCAGGATAGCTCAGGAGATAGGACGGTCATCTAGTAATTTGAAGATAGGTTGTTTGATCTCTGGTCCTTGCAGAAAGTGTGTTGAGGTGTCCTTGAGCAACACACTGAAGCCTTAAGTGCTAGAGTCTTGAGATAAAGTGGCAACCTTTCCAGGATGTTTCCTGCCTATCACTCAATGACCATGGGGGTAGGTTCCAGCATAGCTCCATGACCCAACTTTGGATTAGTGGTTGATGATTAATAAACCAAAACTTAAAGGTTATAAGAGTTTTGTAAAGTGTTAATTTTGTCCTCTCATTTCCTCCAGCCATGCCCAGAGTTGATCAGGGATAGGTAGCTGGCCATGCAAAGTAATGGAGCAAACCATGATCATGATCAGAGACAAAATACTGCATCAAGCCATACTGTCTAAGTGAAACTCCAAAGAGGGAGATGCATATATACCTGGAGGATAAACTCTGGCCATTTGGTGAATTCACTGAGGTTTGTTTTCCATGCAAGTTATTTATATTACAACTCAGATTATCAGTTTGTAAATGAGTGGCTCTGCCTCTCGTGTCTTCCAGTTTCCTTTGTTCTCATTCAGTTGCGAGTGAACATGCACAGATACATGTGCTGTTCAGTAATTTGTTCACCGAACATGTACAGTGAACATCAGCCCAGAGTGATAGTTACTCAAGTCTGCCCTTCTCCCCCTCTCACTTCTTGAAGTAGGAACTAGTACCAAAGGTTTTATTTAACAATTAGATGTCGTGAAAATTGCATACAACAGGGTAGGACTTTGGTACAATAGATTTCAAGTTGCAAAGAGCAGTGATGAAGAAGGACAGGACGTGGAACAAGTATATCAGAGGGACGGCTCAGGTTGGACGATTTGAAGACAAATCAAAAGAGGCAAGATTGAGATTGTCTAGGCATGTGTGGAGGAGAGTTGCTGGTATTATGGAAGAAGGATGCTGAATATAGAGCTGCCATGCAAGAGGAGAAGAGGAAGACCAAAGAGGAGGTCTATGGATGTGGTGAGGGAGGACATGCAGGTGGCTGATGTGACAGAGGACAGGAAGAAATGGAGATGAATAATCCACTCTAGCAACCTGACAGGACCAGCCAGAAGTAGTAGTGTATCCAACTAAATTCTTAGCTTACTGGCTTATTATTCAGTTCACTAGTTAGTGATTTGAACTCACTGCCCCTGGCTCATCAGTTACAAAGTGTGTGCTTTACCACTTTTTGTGTAGTAAATAAGTGTAGTAAATGTTTCACCCTTTTTGCAATTGAAAAATTTGCACCATTAATTCCACCAAGCCTTTCAAATTAGAGTGCACCTCTGCACTGATGAAGGCACAAAGAGTTCCAGGAAAACATGAAACCACAGGCTAATGCTGCCTCTGAGCAGGACTAAGAATTTGACACGTCCTGTTGAAAAGGTAATCCTCCAGCTAAAGCTATTTAACAAACCAGCACTTTTTCTTTAGGGCTAGCGTAGAATAACCAGACGTCTCCGGTTTCCGGAAACGGTCTCTGGATTTGGGGCCTTGTCCCTGACTGGCATTGAGTTTGTTGTTTAACTATCACTATCTCAGACAACCGAAACGGTCCCATTTATTCATTCACATTCAAAAGGATTTTTAAGATTACGACCAAGCCACTCAGAGGTTAACTCAGTTTCCCCTCCAAACTTAGGCACACACTTTCCTTGGTTACATGCAGTCTCATAAAATCATTGCTAGCAGGATTAACAATGTCTTTATTACAAATAAAATGTGAGTTTTATGACAGACTGCAGACCGAAATCCCATTCATCATGCCTGTAACCAAAGCTTAAACTCCAGAGACAATGACAAATGTATGTAATGTAGATTTTAGGGGGGGGCTTGCTTGGGGTCTACATCATTGTACCCTGAAATCTGGGTTGAACAACTTGCTTCCTCAAAATGGTGTGCAACAAGATTTGAATACGTTTTTTTCCCATTTGGTGGCTGTCTCAGAGGCATTACCCAATCAGAAGGGACATGTAGATAAATCCTGCCACATTAAAAAGATTGTGCGCACAATTAATCCATCCATCCATCATCAACCCTTATCCAAAGTTGGATCGTGGAGTCATGCTGGAGCCTATCCCAGCGCTCATTGGGCAAAAGGTGGGGAAACACCCTGGACAGGTTGCCATTCCATTCCCAGGGCTTGAGCAGTTAGGGGTTCATTTTCTTCCTCAAGAACAGCTCAGTACACTCTGAAGGATCTGGGGATTGAACCACCATGGTATTTCAACTGGGAGTTAAGAAATATTTCCCACTCCTAAATTTGAGTAATCCCTCTTTTCGTTCTTAACAGTAAGTCACATTTACAATGGTTATAATCCAATTCATTCATTTGAATGAGAGATTTTGCATGGGAGACACTTGGACTTGTTTCCCTGCCAGGAAAGCTGAGGCCTTGAGAAATGGGCAGGTTTGATGACTGTAATTAGAGACAGGCTCAGCTGCCATAAATTCCCTTTGACTTAAGACATCTGCAAGAGGTCACTACAGAGGATGGGAGCATAACAAAGGCAAAGAGGCCAGGAGAGTAAACAGATGATGGTTGGGTCATTGGGTCAGTACGTGAACAGATTCTTGATCCAGACACCTAACATTGCTCGGTGAGTTTGTTTTGCATAGGCCTCAGTTTTGCTCAATGACTTTTCCATCACATGCTTGAAAATGTAGATATGTTAAAAAAAGATAACTTAAAGCGTTAGCTCCAAAATGTATCTACAGCTAGAGAAATATGAAAAAGGTTGTATTCTGCATGCAAATAGGCCCTATTCAACCACTTAACGTGCCAGATTTGTCAGATTAGTTTGTTTTTCCATGTTTCTAAATAAACATGCTCAGCAAAAAGACAAGTCTATCAAGGTTTTATGTCCTGTTTCAAGTCTCATTTTTATTTCAACATATTTAATTTAAAATTTTCATTGTTTATTGTGAATACTATTGCTCTTTTTTCGAAAATTTGTACTTTCATGATTATAAATTTTGGTATGAGGATCTTTCACTAAACAGGAAGATATCTTATCATCTTATCTTAGTATTGTATATCATTTATCATTACTCTGTTATTCTCTCAGTGTTATATTCTTTAAATTGTGTTTTATTCTGTATACACAACATCCATTGCACACCTGCACATCTTGGGAGAGATCCATCCTCTGTTACTCTCCCTGAGGTTTCTTCTTATTTTTTCTCTGTTAA
>OMLC01038863.1:6476-17498 GCA_900302585.1 Regalecus glesne
GGGGGGGTTGAATCTGATCAGAAACAAGGTACAACAATTCGTTTCTGACGATGAGATATTTGGACGGGCTGGAAAAGACACGAGCCAAATTTAGACAAAAAGCGTCTCAGGCTGTCTTTGTGGCTACGGAGCATTTCAGGACACACAGAACAAACCAAGTCCCCACTAAACTGGCCTTGACTGCACTTAACCTCTTTCAATAACAGCATCTCTGTTTCATCAAAGGGTGATGAAAAGTGTGGTTTGGACCTCTGACCTAACACGAGACAGTCTTTTCATGGGGAAAAACACTCTCTCCTATGGACTCCAACAGGCTGCGGTGCATCTCTCACCCAGCATGTAAGGGACAATAAGGAGGAGTCTTCTCCCTGTGGGACAATATGGCTACGTTAAGTTTACAAATGAACCTAGTGATGTTTATTGAAGCCATCAGTGACAGCAACATACATACGTCCTCATAAAATAGAGGGCCTCGGGGTAGAATTAATTACAAGAGAGGTGAGACTTGATGAGTCGATATATCCTGCGACGCCTACATTCCATATACATTAAATCAACCACGGATGAGGTGAAAGCCAGGTTTTGTGTTGGGAAGAGACTCGCCGCATATGCTGACTGCAGTGTATTTAAACCTGCAGACAGTTTAATATAGCAGCTTTGTGTCGATAAATATCCTTAAATACTGAACATGTCCCCCTGTGGGACTAATAAAGGAATATTCTATCTTATATGTATCTTAAAAGCTTACACTGTGGTCCTGTGATGATGTCCTGGGTGGCATGATGGCCCAGAGGTCAGCACTGTCGTCTCCCAGCAAGGAGGTCCTGGGTCCGGTTCCCATCCTAGGGCCTTTCTGTGTGGAGTTTGCATGTTCTCCCAGTGTCTGTGTGGGTTTCCTCCAGGTGCTCCGGCATCCTCCCACCATCATAGAGACATGCATGTCAGGGTTAATACTCCTGCCTGTGCCCCTGAGCAAGGCAGTGGGAAGAGGAACTGGAGTTGGTCCCCGGGTGCTTCAGCTGCTCCTATTCAAAAGTAAATACAGAGAGAAAAAAAGCATGTAGTACAATGACAGATAAATAAAGCTTCTTATGAAGAGGATGATGATGATGATGATGGTGGTGATAATGAGCATCAGTCATGATGTTTTGTACTAGTAAGGGACACCCAGGGTCACAAACGCAAAGCACGGATTGTCATTTCCTGATGTGCGTGCTCTTCATTCTTCTATTAAAAAAGCCATTAAGTAAAATACACTTTAGTGAGGTAGCCTGGAGGCTTGAGCTGACTGCCAGCCTATAGGCCGATCATCAACACAGACAACCCAAAGAGAAACACACACGCACCACCTCAATAAAAGTACCCCCCTCAACAAAATGAGAAGTCATTTTTGTGTCACAATTAGTACCCGCGTTTCAGGGGTGGACATGGATTTAGAAGGAGCATGGGGAATTGAGGCCAGATGCCTTTCCTGATGTCCTGCGGTGGGTTCGAGTCCATAACATCTGGCTCGTCATTCCTCGAAACACGCACCCTACCGCTGAGCTACCACAGCCCCCTGCTCCCCTCAACAAATCCCCTCATAAAACCTCCTCCCTTGGTAGAACAGAGCAACTCAGGGCAGTGTGGCCCGGGAGCTAGAGCGAGTCATCTAGCGATTGGAATGATGCTGGTTTGATCCACGGCTCCTTCAGAAAGCAGGTTGAAGTGTCCTTGAGCAAAAAAAACCTAAATAAATAACCGGCCCCATAACTGCTCCAGCTGCCCACTGCTCCAATACAATAGGATGGGTTAAATGCAGAGGACACACTTCATTGTAAGAACACAATGACCACATAAAGTGGCTTTCCTTTCCTTCCCTCCAACACATTAACAGACATCTCAGAGTACATCACTCTCTCACAAACACTGCACACCTTGACTCTCCTCCTCTGACCTCCGGCAAACCCCTCACCAAGGGTCACTGTCAAGTCAAGAAACACGACACAAGATGTAAGATTCTCTCACCCACGGACATTCCCTCCCTAGCAGATAAAGGTAAACATGACACTAAATATCTGTTTGTGAACAAGCTGGTTAGATCGGTCCTGCTCTGCCCATCTTTTCCCTCAAAAAGGACCCCCCCCCTGTCTGACTCACGCACATTTTTCATTCATGCACTCTGCTTCAATGGTGGGATTTCCTGCCTGCTCCTTATCAGTTAGATGTTGAAACAATGGACCCGGCCCACGCGGAGACACACACTGGTACGTCCACAGAGCTGCTCCGAGAGCTGCTGTCCCACCCGGCTTTCCCCCCCAGATGTCCTTTGTTGAGCTAGGGCCAAAATCCCAGACTATTGTGGAGCGGAAAGTACAACTGCAAAATCAGGTGCATGGCCCAGTGCAGTAAGTACTTGGCTAAGTTCAGCTCGAGTTAACCTCCACTCCTCAGCACAGTAGGAATTATCTAAACCAATAAACCACAATCTTTCATGACAACCACCTGAGGGAATAACGTTCTCTGAATATTTACAAGCAGATGCTTGACAGGCTTAAATGCTGTGCTGACTACCATGTCGTATATCACGTAAAAGGCATGAAAACAGTTCCACACATGCTCCAACTGAATCTGGATGGCACATTTGGTATAGCTCTTGATTCATAAAGCGATGGTATGCAAGGTATGTTTCATATTCATGGACGAGGGCTAAAAAGTAGTCGCAACGTAAGTATAATTGTGAATTCCATATACACAATTTTATTTACATTGACACGTGGAATAGCAACACATTGAAATCATACAGTGACGCTATAGCCCTAGATTTAATAAATATGCAGCAAAATACATGAAAATAAGATGTCAAAATTGGAAAAATAGAGTATGCCTGTATTAGCTTCAGGGTAAATAATATTGGTGAATATTGGTGAATTTCACGTCAATTGCCATGTTAATCTATGTAGCATCAGGGAGTCTAAACCTTGTAGCAGAGGACAGCATGCTATGGCAATTGCCAAAAATATTGGCATTTAGGCATGAGATGGAAAAAATGACCCCCCCCTCAAAAAAACCACCAAATTTAAACTGTTTTAAAAGTTTCCATGGGGACAGAAACACAAGCAGCCATTCCAGTTTTGTCATTAGTTTGCAGCCTGTGCACAGATTGGAAATGATAGAACAGTAAGTGTTTGCATTAGTGTACCATATTCATATATTTACCATCATAATACATCCTCCAGACTATCAGCATTACTTTACAACGTATGAACATACATGTTGTCAAGGAGAGAGCACTGAGACTGTGGAGTTTGGTGTCATGGTAGCCAATATTATTTGAGGATCACTTAAGAGCAGCACCCCTTTTAAAGTATTTTGTCCTCCTCGGTTTGTGAGCATACATCCGTGCACTGAAAAACAATTAGACAACTATGCATGCCCACACACACATACAGCACACACACATGCTAGCACTCATACGCATAAACCGGAGATTTTCCTGTTGCTCATCACAACATCCCACTAAGGAAAGAGGAGATTCATAATGGCCTGGACTGATAAAGACTACTGATTGAGAGATGCTGGAAGTCCCACTTGTGATGGAGGAAGCAGCTGGATAGAAAGAAAATCGGAACTGCTCGGAAACCAGCTACTGGCCAGAGAGAACAACAAGAGGATCAACAAGGTCTTGAGATGCTTTATATATATATCTAAGATTGGGGACATCTGAAAAATAAATTCCTCCGGGTGATCACTTCAGTAGAGTACTACAGTCTACCATTAGCATTTCAAATGCACGTCAAACTTCCTGTTGGTGTTATTGATGATAAAATAACATAGAACAGCAACAATGAATGGCAGTAGTAGCATGAGTGGAGAGCATCAACTGCCTGTCAATCCAAACAGCGAGCTCCCCATTGACCAGCCCCTGATAAAGAAAGGGAAGGTCAAAGGTCAAGATGAGATATCACTGAAATGGCAGTGCCTGTCTCATCACTGTAAACAAAGATTACACACTGGACAGAGAAGGACAGAGACCATCAAACTCACCCAGTTATTTACACATTTACAAGTGAATTCTCCAGCAGTCCAGCTGTCAGAACGTGATACCTATCTCATGTATTGCTAGCTTACATAGCAAACCCGAGACAAACTCTAATGCAACTCAGATTTATACATCTCACAGAATGCCTTCTTTGTGAAATGTATAACTCTGATATGATCTTTCTTGTCACAACATTGCAACTACCATTAGCATTTCTGCATGATATATACACATATACAATGAACAAGCGCTTAAATGCAAAGCAAAAGTACCATATCTGAATAATGAATCAAATTTGAGACATAGTCACCAGCCTCTAAACACCACTGTTTGCATAAAGTAGCCATGGTCCGAGCCCCTGTATTGATAAATGGACGAATGTGTCAGGTTTTCTAATATACGAATTAGTCTCCCTGGTAGCAGGAAGCATGAATATGATGAACAGGAAGATATGATGATTATCTTGCCTCGCACCCTTAATGAACTCTACAGCATGTCTAACAGTGTTATCTAGCTTATTCATGAGCATCATAGTATCTCAATTCTAGTTGGCCCCCATAAGTCTTTCCTTCATATAATTATTTGCCTGAACATATGGAAATAATACTGATAATGAACACAGTGTAAAAAAGAAATTAAAGCTGCATCATGTGTTGTATGGAATGATATAAAGTCCAATTGCCTCGAGTGCCATTTTCTTTCCCATCAATTTCTACTGCACTCATGCAACCATAATAAAAATGTTACATAGCTTTTCATTAGAAGTGCAACAACAACAGAAAAAAACAGCAAACATGAAATGTAAAAAGAAACAACCTCCATTAGACAGAAGGAAATATTCCAGTAAAAGATTAATTGCAAAACTGCAAACAAAAACAAAACAAAACTTATGAAGTGTATAGGAAAAAAAATGGACTGAAAAAGTGAGAACACCACTTGGAGTAGCGTGATGAACATCAGAGTTTTTTGTTTTTTTTACAACAGCTGTGGGACTTTTTTCTCCACATCCCAGTGTCTCAACTACGTCTCTTCCATAGCACGGGGGACTTTGTCCAATTATCCTCCATAAAATCAGAGGATCATGATGGTAATCCAAGCCAGTCCTCATTTGTGATCATGGTCCTCGATGGAGATGACCATCATGGTTTCGAATATGTAGCAACACATCCAATGAGCACTGGGGCAGTGGGGTTGGTGGTTTGTGGCGAAACTTTGCAGGCACTTTATGGGGCGCCCTGTCGTATCAGGAGGGTCCTTACACTCGGTGGGCTCTGAGGCCCATTCCTTCCAGGAAGACCTCGTCGTGGACCAGCAGGGGGCGAGTTGAGGCATTGTAAGCACCAACTGAGTTGACATGTTGAAATGCTGAGCTCTGAGTACTCTGGTCCTCTCTTGCTCCAGATATCATGGGAATTCGGGAACTGAAGTTCAGATAAATCTAGAAAGAGAGGTTTGGTAATTAAGTAAAGAAATTAAGGCATACAGAGAAGATGTACATTGATAGAGAGATTGAGAGAGAGAGAGAGAGAGAGAAAGGTATTCGTCATGCCATATGTATCTACATTTTAAACCACTGACTGAGATGTCAGATGAACAGATGACAAATGCCGAGAAGTGAAAGAACACATTATCAACATGAAAAGAGGCACAGATGCTTCAAACTCATCTGTTTGAAAAACATCTGGAATGCTGTTTCTTTGCTCTCATCTTCTTCCATGCTGAGTTTGACTGACCTCGCATGAAGCATGTGTGCACCCTATTCATTTACACACATTTACAATTACCCAGGTGGGAACCTCAGTGACAAAATGCGTTAAGGAGAAGAAGTATTTCAATTGAGTTTTTAAATCAACGTATAAGGTAACATGGTTTACATAATGAAATACAGCTACTGTCAACAAACTTTGTTTCCATACAAATGTTGGTGTTGCGTTTGGTCCCACCCTTTCCTATAAGCCTATTAAAGAAATCACCAAGAAGACTTCCTTTTTTCCCCCTAATTATCAAAGCTAAAATTCAGCCTTTGTGTCCACAGCTGATCCAGAGATGACTAAATCCAGACTTGATCCCTGTAATGTTCTGTTTTCGGGTCTGCCACATGCTAGCACTAAAAGTCTTCAGATGGTTCAGTGCTGCAGCCACAATCCCCTCTGAAGCTAGAAAATTAGACCATATTACACCATCTAGCCTGGGGGCTGCAGTAGCTCAGTGGTAGAGCACATGCTCCAGGAACTAAAGAGCCAGAC
Organism: Regalecus glesne; assembly: GCA_900302585.1. Classification (NCBI taxonomy): domain Eukaryota; kingdom Metazoa; phylum Chordata; class Actinopteri; order Lampriformes; family Regalecidae; genus Regalecus; species Regalecus glesne. Next base: position 12,744 of record OMLC01038863.1, read on the forward strand.
ATGTAGGGTTCGAACCCACTGTTGGGCATCTAAGTTCCATCTAAGTCCATGTCCACCCCCACACCATAGGGACTTATCGTGACACAAAAAAGACCCCTCATTAAACCATCTTGCCTTCTTTCTTTGGCTTGGTACCCACATTAAATCAGACTTCCGGGTGCTTCTGCCGACATATCAAATGCTAAAAGGTTTTCCCCCATCATACTTGTCTGATCTCCTTAACCCATCTTGAGCTCGCTACTCTCAAAATACAGGCTCCTCTGTGCACCCAATGTTGACAAAAGAAGTCAGCTGGTAGCAGGGCCTTTTCCTATCAGGTCCCATTCTTGTAGACTGACTTCTTGCAACCATCAGCCAATCAGAGTGTTGAGTCCTTTAAATTGAAACTTAGAAGTATTTTTTTCCTTATCCTACAATTATTTCCCTTTAGAGTCCTTCATGACCTGTTCTGCAAGGTAGACCATTCTGTCTCGATTCATTTATCAAACATTGTTCTCCTGACAAGACTATACAGCATCGATTACTGACTACTGCCACTGCACTCTTCTCACATCTTTCTCTCTCTCTGAATGATGTTTTCTTCTTTCTCTTCTCTTGTGTAGGTGAATGCTGTGATGTGAGTCTCCCCTGTGTGCACATGTAGTCTGCCCTCTTCCCAGGCCACCATGGTAACAGTGGTCACCACCTGGACACTGCTTGGCATCCTCTTCATCACATTAGTTATATATCTTATAAAGCCATATTTCTTAGATACACTGTTTCAACAGTGTATCCTTCTCTCACTCCAACGTGTGACTAATGTCTGTTCTTGTCTCTTCACCTATGAATGTGGAAGGTGTGATATAAGTCTCCTCTGTGTGCATGTATCTTTTCTCCTGTGAAGTCTACATGGTGAGGGTGGTCATGTGGTTTAGGTCCTAGGCTGTTCTGGTGGGATCTGGACACTGCTTGGCATCCTCAATATATTTATATTCTTCATATATCTTATAAATCTAATTATGTTTTCCTTTTTCAATATTGTATTCTGTAAATTGTGTTTTATTGTGTATGCATAACATCCATTGCATGCCTGGCCATCTTGGGAGAGATATCCCTCTTCTGTTGCTCTCCCCGAACTGTCATGCTTTCTTTTCTTCCTGTTAAAGTTTCTTTTGGGGAAGCTATCCCTTATCCTATGTGAGGGTCTAGGAACAGGATGTTGTGTTAATGTAAGAACCCACTGGCTATCCCCTAATAATGGGGATGGCTCATTATTTGTGATAATGGGCTATCCCAATAAAATTGACCTGACTTCTGTAGTCATGGTCAAAATACTGTGTTACTATTTGAATTTTTAGCTCATTATAATCATCTATACATGCATGACCATAGATGGCAGCAGTCCAGAAAAAAATCCCTTTGTTTGTCATAATGTCAACCTCAGGGTCAAAAGGGGAGTTAGGGATAATCCTTCAACTATTTCACTAGAGTCGTCTCCAAGTAAGATAGCTCTAGGGCCCGTAAATTCTATACATTATAGTTTTAATTCACAGGCTATTTAAATGGTTGAGTGGCTTGTCAAGTCTTGTTGGCTCACTAATTTATAGGATGAGGGTAAGCCGCAGGCTGGTGAAATTGATTGACGAAACTATAAAAAGCCTTTTAACTGACAGAGATGAATGACCAAACATGTAAGAGCATCTTCTCTGTTCATGTTCTTTGCCTTCTGTTCATTAAATATAGTATGCATGACGGGTGCACTGTTTTTAATAAAGGTATACTATTTGGATAATGGGAGTTTAAATTCTCTGCAGTGTATTGAAACAAAGTGCATTTATCCTTACATGCTTAGTGGCATCTGATAGCTGTTGCTCTATCTGCTCCACAACTTTCCTAAAGTGGGGTCTCTTGAAGGGGTCAGCATCCCAGCAAGACCTCATGATCTGATACCTGAGGATCAACAGATAAGCAAGTAGCTTCAATAACATTATAACCCACAACACACGTGCACATTTTTTTATTGTATTTGGACTAAGGTTGTTTCTATTTCCATCAGATGTTCAAAGACTACACCCTTCCCAATGGTGTATGTGCAAGGTGTTACAAAACACAATGAAAGCAGCCCTCTGTTCAAAATTCCCAAGTATTAATTCCGTCATGCTCTCACCACCTGATTCCTTCAATTTTACAAGGCTGATATTCCTCATCTCCAAATTCTTTCTTTTACCATCTCATCAACTCTGTTTTTTTGACAAACAGACTCACATTTCACCAGGTGCAAATTCTGGAGCATCCATTCTATATCCATCCTTTATCAGTTTGTAGAACTTAGAGTCAACAGGCATGCCAGGATATGGACTATTTCCTTTAGGTCAAAAGAGAGACAGTCAGTGAGACAAAGATATGTCTGGATAATTAGCTCTAATAAACAGACTCATGCACATGTAAGCACACATGTACACCTGCACACACAATAGACTAATAAACACACCTAGTGAGAAGATTTCCCAGAGTAAGATGCCATAGGACCACACATCACTCTCAAATGTGTAGACACACTCGAAGATGCTTTCTGGTGACATCCATTTCACCGGCAGCCGAGCCTAAAGAGTACAATAACACACATTCAAAATCAAACGTTTCTCTGCAATAAACATTTAAAAAATCCTTTTGCCATCTGTCTGTTAACACATTAGCCGACTGATAGTTTAAATTTGGAGTAGGGCAAATGTCAAACAGCTCCACCAATAATTTCCCAGAGGATCCGGATAGTTTAAACACCCATCTGCAAAGCTCATACTGAAGACCTATGAAAGAATGTAAAAACATACCTTTCACAAATGACAAATTACATTCAGTGGAGCAGCTGTCAGACACATTTTAAATGTGCACCTTGTGTGCTCGTGCTTTGTTTTTCATATACATTAGCTCTTGTAGGACTGGAAGTGAAATTCCTATTCTAGATCTCAGCCATAAGAATTGTATCACTGTGTTCCAGTCATCTTAACCTCTCTAAATGACTGACTTTTCAACAATCCAACAAAATGACAACTATAGCAAGAGCTTAGCCATTACGGAGTGCTCACATTCTATTGGATTCACAAAGTAATTTACTGATGAACTTTATCTTCATCCTTGAAGAAAACATAGTTTGAAACAAACCCATCCATTGTATTTTGGATTGTGTTATAGTTAAATGGGCTATTTCAGTTAAAGCACAAATGGAAAAGGTAGGATCGATGCATCATGGTGTCTATAATGTCTGCCCCTGTGTGTATACTGCTAACAGCAGGTTGTTAATACAGACTTACATTGCCCTTGACTACATAGTTGGAGTCAGTGGTAATGTCCCGGGCCAGGCCGAAATCACAGATCTTTGCCACCCTTCCTTGTGTTAGCAGGATATTTCTGGCAGCCAGATCTCTGTGGATGCACTGCAAAACAAGACACATTTCTCAGTGTGACATGTAATCATGCAAAGAGAATGCCGTTCTACAAAACACATTTCAAGCGTGCAAAAAAAATCCAACTGAAATCATTAAGTAGTGCAATATGAGACCGCATTTACTCACTCAAATCTCCACAAACCACACAGACATTGACACTGATACGTAGGCTAGCTAAGCTAAGTATCTCCATGCCACCACATGTAATCCATTTTTAACAACGTGCTCAAACACAGGTTTTTGATCTGTTAACCAGCCAAGGAAATTGGATCCATGCTTTGTGTTGAGGAAAAAAGACGCTAATGGAATTGAATAATGCCATCCAACTAATTTTCCACCAAATAAACTTTCTTGAGTTTCCTCTTTTGTTGTACGCATTGAAAGAGGATTTAAGTCATTCAGCTTTGTGCAAGCCACACTATTACTTTACTCTATGCTATTCAAATGGTGGAAGAAAAAGAAGATGCTAACATTCTTTGAGGCGAGGAAGTCCATGCCTTTCGCCACTTGATAGGAAAAGCTCAGGAGGTCTTCGGTGTCCAGAGACAATCCATCTTCATGAAGCATTTCACTCACAACATCTGTATCACTGTATGAAGCACCTGAGAGAAGAGTGGCAACAACAGAAAAAAAGATTATGGAAGTGTTTTTATTCACATCAATCAGATTTAATGGTGTGTTGAAAATCAGCATGTAAACTGGGTCTGCCAAATTTGATGAATGACTTGCTTGCCTTTGCGCAGTGAGCGTCTCTTCTCAGATGAGCTTGGCTGCAGAGTGCCAGCAACAGAAGGCCTCATGGCCATGTAGCCGTTCCTGCTGTCACTGTCAATAGGAAAGGAGCAGTCTAGTCTCAGCTGAGTGCATCTACAGAGAGGCATGCTGCCTCTCAACCAACTTACTCCTAAGTACATTCTGGACAGGAAAATAGTAATCTCTTTTCATTTCCACAATTCTGTTCATCTCTCCAACTACTAGTAGAAACCTTCACCACAGGCACTTTTATGTTTTTGGTTATACTAAGAAAGAGGAGGATTGCACAAGACCATATAGTACCGGATAATGGTTTCAGTGTAAAATAAACTTTGAGTATATATGCAGGCCCTCAGTTCTGGTATTGTACAAACAACAGCAGAATACACTGAACTTCTAACCCGCCTCTGTAAGAAGGAGAGAGAAACTAACCAATCTATGTCTTTCTGCTGCATGACATTCCTGTAATAGCAGTTGTCTTCCATCTTGGAGCAGATGAAGGATTCTCTCTTCCTGCGCAGAAAGTTAAGGAGGTCTCCAAAGCAACAATATTCTGTAATCACAAGGGTAGGGCCTG
>OMLC01038895.1:3600-13765 GCA_900302585.1 Regalecus glesne
CCCTTTTATAATTATTATTATTATTATTAGTATTATTATTATTATTAGTATTATTATTAAAAACAACCATAATAATAATATCACATTTAGATGGTGTTTGATCAGCAACAAAACACTGTTCTTAAGACCTGATGAGGGAATTGGCCGTTGCCAAATGTAGAGATATGACAGATATGAGGTAATACCAGTTTTCAAACTGAGATCATCTATGTCTGCAGCCTGATTTTGAGATTTCTCTTGAAAGAACTTAAATGATTTGCTTCATGGATAGACTTTATACCTGCCCTATTAATTTAATAATAATGATAATGATAATAATGATGATTCCCTTATCAGTCCCGTAAGGGGAAATTTGTTTTCTGCTTTTTTGACCCAACCTATTGTATAGGAGCAGTGAGCTGCCAGCATATGGTGCTCGGGGAGCAGTTAGGGGTTCAGTGTCTTGCTCAAGGACACCTCAACATGCTGTATGCAGGACCGGGACTCGAACCTGCAACCTTCCGATTGCCAGGCAACTGCTCTACCCACTGAGCTATGCCGTCCCGTTTAATTAATTGTACCTCAAATTGAATGCCGTGGGCAGAATAACACAGAACAGACTATGGCACAAACTGTGAGTGTTTGGTGACAGTGGTGTTCGCACCTTGTTGGACCTTATAGACTCTCTGTACCCAGCTGCCCTGGCCCTGTGTTCTCCACTCAGCCTGGTACTTGAGGATGGGGACGCCGCCGGAGGCCTCGGGCTCCTCGAAGAGGATGCGTGCTGTGGTCGAGAAGGGCTCCACCTCAAAGACGGATGGTGCAGATGGCACATCTAGTTAAGGGGGAGATACGAAATGAGAGGTTACATTGAGATCACCGGGATAACTGCTTTTACTGCTCACTGTGATACTCTGAATAAGAAATCCAATTACGCTCGCTTTTAGCCCTCTTTCAGCGACTGAAAAACCAACGGAGTGAAAAGGAACCATGCGACATGCCTCATGCTTTCCTATCATCACACCCCATTTGGGATTGCTCCATGCTCAAGAAATGTCAATTCAATAAATTTGGCACTTAAGGTGAATTGCCAGCTATTATCGAGACTTTTTAACCCTCCTCCAGCGGACAGCTTTCCACCCACCTGCTCTGAATTTCATTTTATTTGCTACCCCCACAGAAATGATGGTGGAGCTGAATTTCCTCATAGACCCCCAATTCCTCCAGAGTGCCTCTAAAAGTGCTCTCCAGAGACCGGGCTGTTCATCTTTAGGGGCGGCCTATGATATGTGACTCTGAGTGTCGCACTGAATATTTAATCCTCAGATATCATTTCGGAACATTCCATTCAGCGATAGGAAGATGCCTCGAAAAGTTTCTTGTCTCTGCTCACATGTCAGTTGAGGAGTCATCCCGGGTGCTGATATTACGACTCGGCCTTATCTGGTGCTGAAAGCATAGCCTCCAGTAGTGGACTACAGGGGGCAGCCTACCTCAACTACACAGGTTGTGCTGGGGTGGAATACCAATGAAGACAGAAACTATAAAATAGAATATTCAAGTGCTACAAATCCAATTTTATGCATTATTTTGACCTTTATTGGATTCAATGGGAGCCACAGTCAGACAGCAAAATACAAATTCAGGATGTTGACGTGCATATGGTGAAGAGAAAAGGGGCTGATGGTCGATGAGACAAAAATAAGAAAATGCTTAACAGGTTAGTTTTAGGGGGTCGCGGCAGCTCAGTCATAGAACACGTCCCTTGGGAACTAACCAGCCAGATGTTGCGGGTTTGAACCCACCTCTAGGCCAGGTCCGGCCCCAAAACACGGGGACTAATCATGACATGTAAAAGGAGCCCCTGCAGCCAGAGAAGCCATGACATTTTATTAAGCATCAATAAACATAGAAATCGTGGCGTAGCCGAGCGGAGAAATATGAGTGTTTAAATGCATGGTGTGACCGTCTGATAATTTGCAGGACCATTAAGACTTACCAGCCTGTATGAGGAGGAACTCCTTAGACTCTGTGCCCATTTCGTTGGAGGCAGTGCAGTTATAGCTCCCAAAGTCGTTCTCGGACTCAGGGGTCACCTAGGTGGGGAAGGGCCAAATCAGAGGTATGAATGAGTGCCAAAGCAAGACACGTTGGTGTTGAAGATAGTGAAGGTGACCTTCTGCTTTTCCTTGTCCATTACAGAGGCCTATTTTGGTACGTTGCTCTGAGCATGCCCTCTGAATTATTCATTGGACTTTTCCCACAACAGAGTAGAGGGGGAACTCTTCACTTTGAGTTTATGCTCATGAAATCTTGATGCCGTGTGGTGTGTGTGTGCATGTGTGTGTGGCCAGAGAGAGCTTGCACCTCCATGTAGCTGGCTGAGGGCGTTTTGAAGATCTTGATGTTGGTGGTGTTTGCGTTGGGTAGCAGGATTCCATCTCTCAGCCACACAATAGACACGTCACTGGGGTGAGCTTGGACCTCACAGGTGATGTTAACGCCGTTCCCCTCCCACGTATACAAGGCCACAGCACCGTGGATCTTGGGTGCATCTGCAGAAGGCAAGTGGAACAACGCCCCCCCCCCCAAAAAAAAGACAATAGCAGCACAGTCTTGGCCATAGCAGTCGGTTTAGTGTGCCTATGCTTTATCTAAAATACAAGCGAAGCAAAAACATGTATCTTCTTTTGCCCTCCACATTAGTGGATGACCACCCTACACGCTGAGCTATGTCGGCTAACATTATAGCACATTTGACTGCAGGATGAATGCTGTAATGTGCGTTTTGTGCCATGGAAGCTAAACTAAGTACTGCTTGAGACTTTTTATTCTTGCCTTTAACCCTGAAATATACTTAAAGATATAAAATAACAGAAAAGAGATCAGGAAATCTTACAGCGGACTTCCAGGTGGGCCAGCTGGGCGTCCTCCCCGATGGCGCTGCGTGCGGTGCAGAGGTACTCGCCTGCGTCCGTGTACGTAACGTACTTCAGATTGAGAGACGAGACTCGAGCGTCACTCCTCACCACTACATTCCCATCCAGGCTCTAAACAGGAGCGGGAGATAAAAGCCGAGGCTTTGGTTTTAAGCAACTTTTCCAAAATCCCATCGGTCCCTTAGAATTGAGACCTTAGAGTAGAAGTTCATTAGACGTACACGTACACTGAGTTATACTTCCCATGCAGAATGTACATTTGGACAAGAGTAGGACGTGTTTTCAGCTATGTTTAACAAAATTAGGTTTTGGTGTTAGTTTATGATATTCAAAACCAAAAAAGCATTTAAAAAATCCCACCAAAATAACAGAGAGACGGAGGACATGGGGCGACCTAAGACTGAAACGCCACAGTTTGCAGTGGGAGAAACCATCAATAATGGAGCGGAGAAAACACCAGAAACTTTGAACGCTTTCCCAGAATAGCCTCTCCAAATAATGGTGAGGCTGTACGGAGTCGTGAGTGTAGGCCTGACATACCCTGCCTTCACCCTCACACTGAGGATGCTGTATAGTTCATGTCCATATGTCAAGTCATGTCATCATCCACCGCTTATCTGAAGTCAGGCTGTGGATCTGCTGGAGCTCATCCCAGCGCTCACTGGGCAGAAGGTGGAGAAACACCCTGGACAGTCCATCCCAGTTTATGTGTGTGTCTCATCCCAAAATCCAGCCTTTGGTCAGGGGTTAAGATTTTAAGCATTGTCTCTTGTTTATAATGGACTCTGCGGTTGTTCCAGCAGATTTTCGCCTAGTTAGACCACAGTGATATATGTGCCAGCAACTTGAAGATGTACGTGACAAGTTACCAGGATGAGACAGAAATGTCAAGTCCCAAGACATGTGAACACAGAGAGGAAGCCTCAGAGAGCATGCTAATGAGGTGATTAAACAGCCTGGTTCATCTGCAGATACCTGCTCTCACAGACACCACATGCAGGGATACTACGATCAGCCCCAATTGGTCATCAGGGTCCACGACTTTTGCTTGTCGCAGCCGTAGTTGCAGCCAAGCAGCAGCAAGGGTTAGGGGAAGCAGTCAAGGGTTCAGTGTCTTGCTCAAGGATGCTTTGACACACTTTGTCCTGGGGCTGGGGATCAAACCACCAATCCTCCGATTACTAGACAACCGCTCTACGTCCTGAGCGATGGCATCCTTAAAGGTGGTTAACCAGTGAAACGAGCTGGTGCAGGGTGGAGAGGTCCATGTGAGATCCATGTTTACCTGTCACATTTAATCATCACATTGTGGGGTGGAGTCGGACTTAGTTGGGGCTTTAGAGATTAAGGGTGTATGCCCTTCCTGACGCCCTGCAGTGGGTTCGAACCCGCAATATCTGGGTCGTCAGATGTGTACGTGCCTGCTCTACCGCTGAGCTACAGCTGGTGTAGTGTTGAGCTGGGAAGAAAAGCTGCACACACACGGCCCTCTATGGCACGTGATTTGGCAGCAGTGACCTAGCGGTATCCCAGGTTGGACAGGGGCTAATAACTGGACAGCTTTTGGGCACCAGCAGCCCAGACACAGCCAGTGTGCCCTCATGCCCATGGGCACGGTATTTTACACTAATTGCCAAAAGAGCACTGCTCTGGGACCATCGTTTAGCTGATCCCGGTCTGAGCTGCATAGGCAGCAGAACCACAGAGACTATTTTCTTGGGGCAGAAGAATTGGACCTTTGAGCCCCTCTTTCGGATCTTTTGCATGCTTTTGATCCGAAGTGCAGGCGAATCGGGGGCACAGATGCTGCCTCTGCACATATTTAATTAGGGCCTGGTCTGGGCAGTCATGTAAGAGAGACCCTCATTAGTTTGCAGTCAAACTCAATAGACAAAGCATGTCTGGTGCATTCATTATGCATGGTGGGTAGCAGGAACAGGGAAACGCTTGCATAACATGGTCCCCTTTCATTCTGACAGCCCGTACATGAAACCCCCACCCCCGACTCACACAGCTATTACCGCTGGTGAGTGATGGAGCTCCTGTTACGTAATGGAGCGAGGTCCAGCTCTGTTGATTAGCATCAACGCTGGAATTTTCTGAGCAGGTAACATTCTGCTTCTCTTGTGCAAAATGGAGTCGAAGTCACTGCAGGTCCGGATCACCAACAGGGACGGACGGGCGTCACGGGGTCACAACCACACATACACGCTACATGTAGTGCTAATGAATGTGGTCCTCTACCGGAGGAAAACCCTGCGTTCCTTTGCAGCGCGATATGGTGAGTCATTAAAGTTTGATCACAGCGGATTTCAGCGAGGAGGCTGAATAAATAATGTAGCAGGGTGACGGCGATTGAAAGCATACAACAATTTCCGATTTACTTTATCTCCATTTGCTGATTTTACCACCTATAAGAGAGGGGATGGATTTGCCTTTCACCAATATGAGACAACAGGAGAGGAAATAGATGAGATAAGAGAAAAGAGGAAAATAATACGGGGAACAAGAGGCAAGTCCCCGTCGTAAATCAGGCTGATAGCAGGACTGTCTGAGAGTGTCTGTTCTTTAAGACAGGGAGGAGAGAGCTGCTGCAGGTACATGTGTGGATAATGACGGTGAGAGCACACCAGGCACATCGCAGACACGGGTTTCTCAACAGGCTCCAAACCTTGACCGGCCTAGTCACAGGAATTGGATGCATCTTTCCTCCTGTTCTTTTTGAAACAGCCAGTGTACCGCCTGCTCAGGCGTCCCTGCCAATGCGCTCAGCTTTCCCTTTGCTCTGAGTTGACAGGGGATGCACACCGATCCAGCTCAGAGAACCGTTTGGTCATAATGCAAAAATCAAACATCTGAAAACGTGAACGTTATCAACTGACGACAGACTCGCACTGATGTGAGAAAGAAAGATTCCAAATGAGGAATAAAACCAAAAAATTACAATTACTCTATGAAAATCTGTCATATGAGATGCATCACCTTTTTTCCTCATGGAAGGAAAGGGCAAACGTTCCATGGGATTGCTTTCAGTCATGCCAACGCATGTACGAGCTGGAGAGCAAGGCGAGTCCCATACAAATGGATTAGTCACATCTGTATGTATGTCAAATGGAGAATTTTAGGATGTGAGGACGCATCACATCTGAAGTTTGCAGCAGCATCGTGGACTTTGGAGGGTGTTGTGCAGTGGTGGAGCCAACGCCACAGGGACGAAAGAGCCAGAGGCTGCGGATGAACCCACCGCAAGGTTGTTGGGAAATGCATCTGTTTTACGCATCATGATCAGTCCCCACGTTGTGAGGGTTGACATGGAGTTAAAAGTAGCTTGAGGGTTTACGGCTAAATGCCCTTTTCCTGACACCCTACAGTGGAATCTAACCCGTGATGCCTGACTTGTAGGCCTGCGGTCTACTGCTGAGCTACCTGGGCCCCCTATGCAGTGATGGGTTTATGAGTGAAGTACGTGTAACCACAGCAGTTCTTTCCCTTCTTCCATAGGACTGATCTGAAGAAACCTGGAGCTGTGATGAAAGCCATGATGCGCTCAAATTTCCTCCCCTGCATCCATAATCCAGCATCTCAAGACAGGTGAGTCGAAGGTGCACACCCATGACTGCTATGTGTCAAAAATGCACTTTGAAGTTGAAATTGTGGTTGGGTGTATAGGCAGGGCAAGATGAGGAGAGTGGGTGAGAGACAGAATGGAGAAGGAGGTTGAGATAAAGGGAGAGTAAGGTGAAGATGAGAGAGTGGTGCATCTGCTTGGAGCTTATTGTCTCTTCAAATGTGCTTCACGGAAACTGGTACATAAGTATCGACCGGCTGACGCCCCGTTTTCAGCAATTTGCTTAAGCGTACATTGTCCACTCACATTTGTCCAAGTGTGCTGGTTTGATAGTTAAGGCTTAATATTAGGTGGAATGGAACATTTTGCTGACTTTATACAGAGATGTAGTGAAAGGAAAACCAAACTGACAGTCAGGCTCGTGCGGGTCGATTATGCTAACGAGTTTTCCTCGGCTCGTACACGACAGGTCGAGGCTGGTTGATTGGGATCTGTGCCCCTCCCAGTAATGGAATTTGATCCCCTTGACAAGAGATGGATGGGTACAAGAAACAGTCATGCATATCAGAGGGCTATACCTTGTGTTGCTCAGGTCGAGTCCACGATGCCTGCAGAGGACAGAGACAGAACAAACAAACTAAAACAAAAGAGGCAAGCCAATCCTTAGACAGAGATCCTCATCCCAGTGGAGACAGGAGGCTGTGGGTTACATGCGGCCAAGCTCCCCCCCCTATTTCCTCATGGAGAGTCTGATACCCATCATCAGTTAAACAACAGTTTCATTAGTTAGAAATTCAAATCAGGTCTACTGACACAGCCAGGGCTACACTTCACACAACACGTTCTGTCAGACGAGGCTTTCAAATCATTTGTTTCCAGCTATGAATTCATAGCTGTTTTCATATTCTTAGCATATATTCGGTTAGGGCTAGCCTCTCTGTTCCTCGTCTTATTGTTTTGTAATGCGTTTCCCTGTTTGCAGAAAACGCTGAAACAGCGCATACAATAACAGCTCCGAGTGGTGCATCTGTTGATGGTCATCATGGACACGCTCGAAGCTGACGGAGGTTTATCGCTCCACCAGGCAGCTGTCACTCCACCTTATGTAGAAATGGCAGATGATTTTTTTTTCTTCTGTTTTGTTTGTGCTGGTACACATAGTATGATGAGCCTCACAGGCCATCTGGGGAGCAGCTCAGTACAAGAAGCAGAATATTACACCAAATTCATTTTGTTGGCCTAATCTCAACGCCGTCGGACAGCAAGGTCTCTGCCGCCATTCATCCAACAAGCCGCTCCTCCAGCAAGACAAGCGGAGGAACCAGGGCAGCGGTCTGTGATGTCATTAAATGACACTTGCTGTGTTTTCCAATAAGTGACATGGGGTATTAAGGGAAAAGCAATTGTGCTGGGGCTGCACCAATAATTTGATGTGAGATTTAGAAATGCATCTCGGCCTACAGGAAGCTGTTGATGGCTTTCGCAAATCCCACTGAATACCTGATAAGTGGCGAAAAACGGCTCTCTACTTGGTTTAGCAGCTCCAAAATCATAACAACCTATTCCTCAGTTTTGCAGTTGGGGCTCCTTTCACAGCTCTGAGAGCGAGGTCGCTGGCATGCTATCTGTTGGTTCTGTGGTATCACTCTCCTTATTTGTAAATTGTAAAATCGGGTCTTGTTCTGTCGTTGGTGTTGAGGATGTCTCTGTCCAACTGTGTCATTAGATCTGTAAGTATTTATATCCATGCCTGGTACTAGAACACTACCCTCCACAGCTTAAAGTTAAAAATAGGGCTTCTAAAATTCCCCTTCGAGGTACATTTGTGGCGTTATCTCTACTGAATACCTCCATCCATCACCAACCACTTATCTAAGGTTAGGTTGCGGGGTCATGCAGGAGCCTATCCCAGAAAAAGGTAAGGAAATACCCTGGAAAGGTTGCCACTCCGTCGCAGGCCTTGAGCAGTCAGTGTCTTGCTCAAGGAGACTTTGACACCTTTCTGAAGTGACCAAGGATCAAACCCGCAATCTCCTGATTACTCCATGACCGCCCCACCTCCTGAGCTACGCCGTCCCTCTACTGAACTGTTTTCCCAGTGTTTAATCAAAGTCAAAAGTGAAAATGAACCACAGGACTGCTAAGAAAGAGAATCCCCGACCCAGTCTGATCCACCTCGACCCCTCTGAATAACAGGCATGCTTTTCATATGGTTATGGTGAAGTGTCTCGTGTGATGTATCTGCACATCTTTCTGAAGCATGCTTCGTGCAGCTCGTGATGCTGAGGAGAGAATATGAAGCAATGAATGGAATGTGATGACTCGCACAGCGGCAAAGTATTGAAGCAAACAAGCAAAATGGCAAACGGGTTTTTTTTTCCCTGCAGTTACCGATGTGAGGAATTATCAAGAAAGCAAACAGAAACCCGCGAGATATCGGGGAGGGGCAACGTCAAGATGAGGAAGATTTTATTGTCTTTGTGCATACAAATAAGGAAATGTGTCCTCTTTACTTAACCCATCCGACTGTATAGGAGCAGTGAGCAGCTGCAGCGCTCTGCTGCTCGGGGGTTTGGTGTCTTGCTCAAGGACACGTTGATATGCTTTCTGCAGGGGCCTGGGATCAAACCACCTATCATCTGATTACTAGTTTGCTCCCCTACCTCCTGAGCGATGCCGCCCTGATGATTTTCAAATCCAAAGATCCCCCAAATTTCTGCAATTACCCTTCTTCTTCCTTCAAATCAGTCCGAGAAAGATTATATGCAGATGCAGCTGTCTGAACACAAGTAACTAAGCAACCATTGACAAACCCGTTAATGGTTTTGCACTGCTATCGGGCAGCCTCATAAATGAAGCGAGCAATAGGGATGCTAAGGCTGAAATGCTCGGTTGGTTGCTCATATCTGATGCCAAATGTGCCAAACTATGCAAGTATAATTCCATCCATTCATCCGTCGTCAACCACTTATCGGAAAATTGGTCACAGGGTCATACTGGAGCCCAGCCCAGCACTCATTGGGTGACGTGAGGAAACACCCTGGACAGGTCACCATTCCATCACCATTTTGCTCAAGGACCCTCCAACATGTTGAATAAGTTGCCCAGTTACTCATCTACTGTCACAGACACGGAGCATTAGCTTGCCGGGCCGGTACCAGGCCAGGTCCATAATTCTAACAACCTCTGCGTGAGCGACCCATGATTTTTCAAGGGCGGGACACACCCAGGAAAACGCCCTCCTGTACCCTGCAGGGTCACAAATCAGCGGCAGGCCGGATACCAGCACAGTGGTAGGGGTGTGTGCGGTTGTCCAATTAATAGAGGCAACCTAACAGCCCGGAACATCCCTACGTCAGGTGTGAGCCGTGTCTCTGGCACACCGTGTGTGCTGTTGACCGTCACACTGTCTCATCCGTGAAGGGTGTTTGTTTAAGACAACGGGAGGATAAACAAAGACAAACACTAGTGAGGTGGGGGAGCTGGAAAAACACTGCCACAATCACTCCCGCAAACAAACGCAGGGAAATATGAAGCGCTCCCCTCAGGGCTAATCGCATTTCAAGCCCCTTTCCCCAGTTTCCCTGGGCGGATGCTCATCCCCCCGCCTCACTCTGACACATGCTGTGATGTCAGTGTGGAGTCGGCGGTGGGGAGGGGAGAGGGGAGGTGCACGGAC
>OMLC01038899.1:0-12765 GCA_900302585.1 Regalecus glesne
TTTACAGATGCAACTCCAGATTTCTGGACATCATTGATACATGAAGACTGGTGAGGAGAAGAAATTAACAAGTAGGTCTTATCATCTTACCATTTGCCAGCAAGCGTTAAAGGGGGGATTTACAAGATGATATTGAGACAAAGTATGGCTTAGAGACAGTAGCACTGACAAAAAGACAGGAGGTTTAGCTGG
Source organism: Regalecus glesne (assembly GCA_900302585.1). Lineage (NCBI taxonomy): Eukaryota > Metazoa > Chordata > Actinopteri > Lampriformes > Regalecidae > Regalecus > Regalecus glesne. Next base: position 193 of record OMLC01038899.1, read on the forward strand.
AGGTGATAGAGTTGAAGTTGCTAAGCTTTCACTGGGAGTGATGAAGATCGACAGGATTTGGAATGAGTAAATTAGAACAGCCTGGGTTGAACAATTTGGAGACAAAGGAAGAGAGGCGAGCTTGAAATGATTTGAACATGTACAGAGTTGACATGCTGGCTATATTGGGAGAGGGATATCAAATATGGAGCTACCGGCCAAGGATGTGGGGTGGGAGGACATGGTTATGGTTGGCATGACAGAGGAAGAAGCCGAGGACAAGAAGGGATGGAAATGGATGATCTACAGTAGTGACTCCTAACAGGAATAATCGCAAGAAAATAAACAAATGAGAAAAGCTTTACAAAATAGCATTGAAATAACAAAAAAAACTGGCAATAGAAAAGCTATTTAAAAGCATCTTCTTTCCTTAAACCCCAATGGTCCAGCATATTTAAAGTTGACACCTAAATTAAAGAATAGCAGCAATGGTTATGTGTGGAGCGGGGCTGAAATCCCCTAATTTCACACATTATGTTAATTTTTTAGCAGCCATCAAGTAATTTAACCAGTATCAAGTTTTACAAATTGCAAAGGAGGAATAATACTTGGCTGCCACTTGAGACCCACTGTGTATTGACCATCTCGGCTATAGTTTCTAAACTGATTTCTGATGCTGTATGTGAAGACTTATATTACACTGCATACCTTGTTGTACTTTCTTTAACACTTATTACTTACATGTTTCATGTATGAAGACGGATAATGCGAAAAACAATGATGAAATACAACCTTAATTGTGTGACTGTAAATACATTTTTATTTTTGATGTGAATATGCCAACATAAAATAAGTGACTGGTTTTCTGTCAAATAGCATTTAGAAGAGATTGCAGTGATTTCCGCAGACAATAGAGACCCCCAGATTCACGGGCTGTGGTTCCATTGGGCGAGTAGTGGGTTAAGTGCCAGAGAATCACATCCAAACAGCATGCATAAACAGCGACAGGCTTAGTGTCCAACAGGTTTAAAGAATTGGCAGCAGAATTTAGAAAAATTGGCAGAGAAAGATAACACCATTAGAAAATGCAGCTAGCGGGCCTGGCTTGCAGTTTTGGAAACTAGTTTGTGCTCCTTGGAGGCATGCAGGGCTATTACTCTACAGGCCCCTTGCCCCCCTCTGGGATTGTGGGCTTTGAGCTCCAGTTCTTCCCTGGGTCATGGGGTGTCTAAATGCCTGAGGGGATTGTGGGTGGCTTCAGAGCCTGTCTGCTGCTTGGAGGCCCTACAATAAATCGCATATCTCAGGCACCATAATTTATTGGGGTTATGCCCATGCACCCACCGGTGGACACTTCATATACACACACACAGGTGGACTGGTAACATACATATACACACCGTTAGCATCTGCCTCACACACTCTCTGCAACACTGTCCAGATTACATCCTTCTTTTTAGTCCCATCTACCCCCTTTTTCCTTTTTCAATCTGTTTTCTTCTTTATCGCTACAACTGCTACCCTAAACCAATATCTGTAAGACTGATTTAACTATGTTTTGTCGAACATATGTCACTGTCTGTTTCTATGTCCATGTCTTATCAGATGCATTTAGTCATTTTACATTTCTGAGTTTCTTTGTCTCACTTGTGGCGATCATCCCCCTCTCAGAGAAGTGATGCTGATTGGAGGTTTAGAGGACTGAACATGGAGGAGAGGGGAGCTGGTGTCAGCTATAAACATATTGAAGAAACACTCTGCTCTTTTCATCTCACAGATAATCCAAAGGACAGTCATTCTAGGTGGCTCGTGATCATTGATAAATATTGTCTTTGCAAGTGGGGAATCTGTAGATTAACTCCATCTAGGACAAATTGACATGCAAATCCCCTATGTTTTATGCCAAGCCCATCAACAGCAAAGGTTAGAAAAGAAAGAAACTCTACAGTTGGAGCAAAGTCACATTCAAACAGCATCAAGCCTATTGATATTTCCCCCTAACCGAGAGGAGGTATTCGGTATTTCTGATGGTATTTTCATGGCAGAAAAGCAAAACACCTTTGAGAACAAGTGGAGAGGAAATTCTAAATCACCATACCCCAATTTAGCCTCGTTTTCCACTCCTACACGACTCCATCTGTTTTTCCTGGGTAACTGCACAACACAAGTGTCTGACTGCATCTTTTCTTTTCGAGATGAATATAAACCAACCAAAGGATGCTCTGGATTGTAGAAAAAGGAAAGAGATACTGATTGCCTCTGTGGTGAACAGGATGCTAATATGTCCTCATATTGCTTGCACACCCCATTCACATAAGATGATGAGGAGAAAATGGGCAATGCTGTCACTGGAAGGGCCAAAACTGTCCCCTATGATATATGTATAAATACATGTACTTTTTGAGAGAGAGAGAGAGAGAGAGAGAGAGAGAGAGAGAGAGAGAGAGAGAGACTCAACAACATCACAGCGTTGTATTTTCTCTGCTGCACTTTGCTTGCAACCATTGTCACAGAAAGAAGATTGAAGTGGACAAAAAAAGCTTTTGGCGAATTCAGTGCCAAAAAAGAACACTTTAGAGCTCTCTGAGAAACATTGAAAAAAGAAGAATGTTCTGCTGTAGCAATGCCAAAGCTTGCACTTCCTCCTAACCAACATGTTCCAATGCAAAAGGACTTTCAAAAGTGCATCAGTGTCTCTGTCAGTCTTGATGAAATAGTCTTCAAATTAACATTTAGATGAAAGTGACACCTTGAGAACTCTGGACTCAGACATCAGGGAAAGTAAATAGGAAATAGAATTTGCACCCAGTAAAGCCATTTTGCAAACCGCAAGGAGGAGGTGGCCTCTAAATTGGATTACCCTCCTCCACCATAGATTAGACCCTATTATTTAAATTGTTGACAGGTTTTTTTATGATCCATTTTAAATTATAGACCTAGAATCCTCTGGTTCTGTTTATTTTAGTCTCCATGTCGCCAACAGCTAGAATAAACAGCAGGGATGTCCAGAGAGTGTGTGAAGGACTGTGTTTTTTGCTACTGTGTTCACACTTGCACACCACATATCAATCCCCCCTGGGCCCATTGAACCACAATTGCAAGCCATGTGTCCATCCACAGCCTGTGTGCCAATATAGCTATGTTTTCCCCCTGCAGGGTCAATGTGTTACTTTGTAAACCCCCCCATCTTTACTTCATATTGCTTACATTCTAGATTCTGTACTTTTCCCACTGGTGATATCTTACATTTCTTATATCTTCTGTGTTTTTATTCTCAGTATGCACCATTTGAGGCTAACGTATTGCAAATTCTTGTGTATGCACAATGACAATCAAGTTCTTGGATCTTGAATCCTGTATCTTGAAATCTCTCTCCTACATAAGTTTTGTGACGTCACCATCCTTCTACCTCAGGGTAGAGCTTACTTTATCTTCTCCCTCACTGGCAATGAAAGCATGAACAAAGTGATGATTTGCATGTTTACTAGAGGAGAGAGGAATAACCATGTGACTGTACTCCAGCCTCTACCTCCGGCTTCCCTCCACCAGATACAAGCCTACAAAAGGTCGAATCTCTACCATTACATTCTTACATCGACATGCCAACAAAATGGACAGCCAGATTGTGGTGATAGACTTGTGCACCTAACTTAGTGTCTTTCTACGGCCCTATTGTTGAGCAAATCTTGTAAAATAAATAAAGTAGGAATAATGCACAGGTGCAGACAAATGCAAACTGTTGGTTCACTGTCTAGAGACACATCAGCAGAGTTTACTTCCATCTTTTCAGCATATTAAGTCAGCCTGAAACATGTGTTTCAGTGGCATCTTAGAAAATGAGGGCTAATTAACCAGATGTCAAAACAGATATAACAACATATATAGAACTGTTCCCAATGTTTACATATTGTGCAGGAGGAATTTATCATTTGGGCTATAGACTTGTGATAAGAATTTATCACTGAGATTTTCCTTGTGCATTATTAAAGAAAATGCCTCAAAGCTGCTACGCAAATGGTTACCCAGACAGGAAGGTCAAGGATAACATAAAACTACCATTTTATACTATATGTTTCTTCTTCTTTCAGCTTGTTCCGTTTCATAGGGGCTGCTTCAGTGAACCTTGTTAATCCGCATGATGATATGGCAAAATTCTGTCGGATCGCTTTCCTGGCAAACACTAATCCTATAGATGGGGCCACAGGTAGAGTGCTGGATGTCATCACAGTAGTACTTGAGTCCATGCCTGTTGCCTGCCTTGATGCAATGCAACTAAAAAGACTTAAAATTGAAAAATTCCATTTTTCATATAGAATGATTACAGAAGACATAATTATGGGGCTAGGTAAACATTTAAATTAGCTAAATGGCATAAGACATGATGAACTGATCAAGCCAAGAACACCATTTTGATCTTAGAGATTATAATGGATCAAATTGCACTGCAAACAGTCCCCATCTTTTGTACCACCATACCCGTAAAAGCTCCATCTATTTATAAGTGGCTATCACATTAGACCACACATTTTGTTTATTTTAGAAAGAGAGTAAGACAAAGATGAATGTGTCAATTGGATCCCTACACTTTTTCGCCACACTGCCAATCTCTGTGTCCAAATTTGCTGGAAAATAAGTTTTCCCATCCACTTGGCAAAAGTACTTCTGCAAAACAAATCTTTTTATGACATTCTAAATAGTATTCTCAGTTTGTTGTGCTCAAAAAATTAGCCTTTCAAAATGATACGTTAGATGGATAAGGCCTAGTGAGGCCTACTCACCTCGGACTTGACGTAACGGAAGTCGCTATCCGGCTCAGTGGCGTAGAAGTAACACTCTTGCCCGAGGCCACAGTTGGAATAATTCTATTCTTATAAGGGTTTAAAAGAGTTAATCAATTCCTTCGTGAGAAATAAAACCCAAACTGGCGTATTGATGAGATACTCAGTCACATCCCTTCACGTCAAACTTGGCAAAACCGTCGGACCAGCCTTTCATGGTGAACGGACACGGAAACTGTTTTCCATTTTCAAGATGCAGTTTTGACAAAAGCTGTTGCTCATCTTCTGGCTCGGGTCAAAAGTAGTAAGCTGATCATTCTGTTCGCTCCATTTATACTTATTTAACTAGACATTTGAAGGAAAACGCCGCTTAACGGGCTGTGAAAAGTGTTCGTCGCTTACATAATATTTTGGCGCCAAGTGGTTCACCCAATTGGTTATTTGCGCACGTTGATTACGTCAGCGTTTTACGTTACCGGTGAATCACTTCAACTGGATCAGAAGTTTATTTGGAAACGTTTTGTCACTCACCAGGTGACTTCTTCAGTCACATGGATACTGTTTACCGAATATCTCTCCGATTTACGTATAGATATTAGTGGCATAGATGTGTCAGAGCTGTCAAACGGTAAAGTATGGAGAAATATTGTAATACTTTTTCATATTCTGACGCGCTGTACCTTTAATTTTTTAGCTTCGTCTTTCAAAAAGGGGGGAGTGCTGTAAAGTATAGACCTCAACGGCTTTTGCCAAGTTCTCAGCAAGGTGCTCTGTACGAGACTATTTGATAATTCTACATTGGCGTGCAATTACACATCCTTTTTCCGTACATGTCAAATGAACTTGACATGAAAGCCAGGGGACTGACATGAGGACTGGAGCCATGCTGTTTTCAGTATTCACTCTCGAGTACCCTACCTATAGCTAGTGAGGGTTGCCTGCTGTTACTCGGCCAACCATGAGCATCCTGCTGATCAAATAAGGTATATGTTGTCTTCCCATCAGCACGATTAACAGCCACTGCCGGGGAAGGAAGCACACGTGACTGAGTCTTTGCAGAGACGACTAACATCATAAATCTCAATCCAACTAAATTTTAGGTTTTATATCCACAATGCACATTCTTACATCAAATCAAACTATGAATAGAGAAAGGGAGCAGTTTCTCAGTTTATGTGGACACACAAACAAGCCAAACAACCGGCGGCCTCATTTTAAAAATCACTGGAAGGGTTGATCCTCTGCTGCTATTCTCAATAGCAAATAGCAAATCAAATCCACATTTGCACCATCTCACACACATGCACATGCTACTTGAGTGATGGTGGCAGTCAGTAAGTGGAAGATCCTGAGATCTTGCTCGTATCAGAATGACTCCCATCAGTTACAATATAGCTTTAGTTACCAAAGCATGTTGAATTCTTAAGAGCTTGTAAAGACATAAAATTATAGTTTTCATTGCGCATCAGGAGTAAGGTGTGAATTACATCTAGATGCCCCCAAGGAAGAAAGAAGAAGCCTTATTTATTTGTCATTGGACATAAATACAGCATAATTTGTTCCCTGCAGTTAGCATATCACCTTGTAGTATTATATATTGAATGCATGTTTAGTAAGTCGCTTTGGATAAAAGCGTCTGCCGAATGCCGTAAACTAAACTAACTCATCCATTGTATAGGAGCAGTGAGCGGCCACAGTTCCCGGGAAGTAGTTAGAGGTTCAGCGCCTTGCTCAAAGGGTATTTTGACATGCTTTTAGCAGGGGCTGGGGATCAAACCATCAATCCTCTAATTACAGGACAATAGTCCTACTTCCTGAGCTACACTGCCCTTTAAGTTCCCTGAGAATATTATCACCCAGCATGTAGGCATCAATAAAGGTGTATTATAACCACATCATAATGTCAATCTAGCTGTCCGAGCATAACTCTCCCATTGTGAGTGCAATGTGTGTTGAGGTCAGAGCTACCTCTGCAGAACATTCTGCCAGCCCTCATGCAAGGTGTACCAATATCCATATGCCTCTGGGATGAGAGTGAGGCTTCCCCTACCGCGATGGGCTGATGTGAGTAAACAGCTCTTGGCAGTGGCTCCCAGGGCTCCCACTCGTATGCAAACGAGGAGTGCTTTGATATCAAGAATGGGGGGGGACAACAATCAATAATTGAGATGTGCAATTACTGGCTTCCCCTCTTCTGTCAGATCTCCCCACCTGGACTCCTGGCTAGATGTGACACCCCTGACCCAGTCCTCTACCACGCCACACAAGGCAGAACACCACACACCGTCCCGTCCCCCTGAGCTACGGCACACAAAGGAGTCAGACAGATGTGGAAATGGGAGGTCATTATTAAAACATTGTGGTGATAACCTTTAGTAAAATGCTTTATTTGAATGTTTGCCTGGTGCTTTGTTGTCGGTTCCAGAGTATCCCCTGTCAGGCTTCCACCTCCTGAGGCCCCAGCCATTGATATGTGGTTCACCACCGCTGGTTTCACAGCTATGATCTCAAACTTGCATCTCTGAAATATTCATGCGCTCTTTGTTTTCTGAAAAGGCATCCACAAGCACCAACGATGGTGTAATTGCTTTGGTAATTGCAGAAAGGATGACATTTCCGGGAAAAATCAAAAGCGCCATTTGATGTCTTGAGTCACTGATGCAGCCTATGCACTGTAGAATGAGGGTATTTCATTCAAGCACATTTTATCCATCCATCAATTGGGCTGTCATCATCCGCTTATCCGAAGTCGGGTCATGGGGTCATTCTGAAGCCTATCATTGGACAAAAGGCAGGGCACATCTGGTTACCATTCCATCACAGGGCTAGATCAGTTTGGGGCTCTGATCTTCCTCAAGGACACTTCAATTACTAGATGACTGTCCTACCTTTAAATTTACGATTACTACTGGACGACCGACTGATCCCCTGTCACCTTGTCAGATCTTCAACCATGTGGAGAGTAGGATGGATGTCCAGGACCCCGTTACTCATTCAGATATGTCCTGTGTGTTCCTGTGAGTGAGGGGTGTTTGGCTGTGATTCCTGCTATATTTCTGTATCTGTAATCTACAGGACGTTGGTATTGGTATAATTGGGGGAAATCTCTCAATTACTCTCACAGGAAATCCATAACTAAATTATATATGTGTCTCTCTCGGGGTTGTTTGGAGATTTCCGTTTTCGAATGGAGCGCACGATCGATGCCCAAGCCACGCTGCTGGCGAGACGTTGTCAGAGACGCGCCTGTCAGAGACGTTTAAAGGGAGATTTAGCACCCGAGTGAAGCCAACTCCAACACGGTGTGTCAATCATTCTGACGACACCAGAAGGAGATTTATGGGTTTTTCTCCCTCGACAATCGCTCATGAGAACATCGACCGGTGTCATTTTGGAGCAGAGGTTGGTTGACTTTGCCCCAATTAGCTACTTTGGGGTCCGCATTTGGGCTGAATGAGAAAACGCGCCGATCACAGCGCGAACCCACCGACAGTGCAGGAGACCTGATTCACAAACCGAGTGTGAGGTCTCTTCTCAGCATCAGTCATCATCATGCCATAATAACAGCTATCACTTATTGGTCCCTCAAAGGGAAATCCTATTGTATTGGAACAGTGAGCAGCCGCCATGTGGCGCTCGGGGAACCGTGTCTTGCTCAAGGACACCTCGACATGCTTTGTGCAGGACCGGGGATCGAACCACCAATCTCTGATGACTGGACTGCCTCCATATCTACAGAACTGTACCACCCCTAGACACGTGGTGCAGGAGAGATCTCATAGTCATGCTCCTGAGACTAACACTCAAGTGTAATCTGTTGTAAGTGCTTCCCAAAGGGATCATCGTCTCATAATAGCCATGCCATAATAGTTGACGCATAGGGAAACGCAACATAAGGAGCGTGTTAGCTCTTTTCTAAGAGGCAGATAAACTACCCTGCTGTCAATGGACAGGGTTAAACTGATACCCTGCGACAAATAACCAAGTCTACTGATGAAGGCTATACTGTTTTATGACGACTCTGCTCCTTCACATACAAGAGTAGGATCATTATACAGCACGAATCTATAGCTGGGCCTTTGGCATGGACTCTGACGCACGAAGAGTGGGGGGTCATAGTGGGTTTTTATTTTGGGTGGGTAGAAGTAGTGATCATTAATACAACTGAGAGCGAAGCCCACAACAGTACGTGATATAAGACCTGATACGTCCCACCTACGCCTCAGCTGCTGATTGGAGTTACGCAGGTTGCCCAGCTGTCATTTAATAATTCCGAGGGGGGACGCCTCATTCGCTTCCTTATAGAACTCACTGCAGGGTCCGCTCTGTCCACTCCGAAGGCTGCACGCTGTCGCCTCTTCCATCAAATCAACATCTCTACGGGAAACAGGTAATAAAACAACCCATTTTTAAATGTGGGGACTCGATTTTCCCCGTTTTGTCTCCATCACCCGAAGTCACTTTCTATCCGGGGAAAGGAAAAACATTTATTTATGATCAGGAGACGTAAAGCAACTCAGACTAAGGTGTGAATAATGCCGGGGTCGTCCTCAGGTTTGATAAACGTGAATATACATATAAAAAACGTAGATAAGCAGATCTGAGGATGCTTCAGAAACTACCACCACTGCTTAACTCACTCACTGTGCGCTTTTACGCACAGAGAGCCCATCAACAGGTGCAGCAGAGCGCTCCTGTCATTCGCGCAAACGCGCATCTTTCTCACTGTCTATTTCTCGATGTTCTTCAACAGGTGGTGTGAAGAAGATGAGAAGAGGCTTGCTTTTGGTAACTCTGTGTCTGGTCATGAAACTCCGATGCGGCCAGTCCAGATGCGAGGAGTCCGGATCTCGTAGACCACCATCAGATGTGGGTGCCTTGGAGCGTAAAACTGGGCTTGTGGGGCTGATTTTTCTGCCTCGATGAGAATCAAACTGTGTCTCATATGCTTTTCATCTCCCCCAACAGACCATAGGTTATGGAAATCGGCAACGAAACATTATAAAGAGGTACAACGACTTGGATTATGACAGTTTTGTGGGTCTGATGGGCAGAAGAAGTGCTGGTGAGTGAGAGAATGGAGTTTTTATTATTGTTACTATTATTATTAGTATGGTTATCATTATGTTACTGTGCTATATAATAATAACAATAATTATAATAGTTATTATTAGTATTATTATTATCACAGAGAAAATGTAAGACAAAGGGATATCTGTAACCTATCACCATAATTATGATGCTTATCTAATAAAGAGTCAATAATCAGTGCACCCATTAAATTACTGGGCTGCTTCCGTTTGTAATGCTTAGCACGTTTAAACCACAGAGCAGGACACACACAAATAAATGGTCTATAGTATCTCATAAGGATCATCTGCATCTTTGAGTTACTCTTTTTCTGAGATCATTTCACATTTGGTCCTCCAGATGCCAACTCCGTCTCATCACCAGATAAAAGTAAGGGATGTAAGCTGTTAACAGACAATATAACAACTTTCTGTGTGCGTTACGTAAACATCTCCACGGCAGCCTTTAATGATGCTCACATTCCCTCTTGTCAGGAGAGATGCATGACATTTTTGTGGGTCTGATGGGGAGGAGAAGTTCAGAGCCTGGTGAGTATGGCAGTTCGCCTGCACAGACAGCCGATGTCAGTGAATTTCACAAAGACTTCTAGTCGATGCTCCACATGTCTCATCTGTGGCCCTTGTGATAACTAGTGTTCTCACGGCATGATCTCTCCCCTCTGCCAGACAACGCTCCCTGGAGGAGAGAGTCCCAAGACAGGAGAGGCATCTTCCTCAACAAGTGTAGACTGAGGTAAAGTCCCTCTCGTCTCTCCGCATATTTCAACACAAGGTTACAATTCCTCACCGACACACCTGTAAAAAATATTACATGACTGGATTTCTCCCATTTTGCTTCAAAGTATGGCTTTTTGGCAGCGTTAGTGCATCCACAAATATACATTATATATACCTGAATGAAGCACTTTCATATCGATATTCTATATATTAGATTCTATACCTTATATTCGATATCGATCCTTTATTACTGAATCATCCCGTGTTGCACCAGGTTCCGCCGGGGGCTATAGATGGCTTACATGATCGAGATGGATGAGACGACTGGAGATCACAACTACAAAAAATAAAAATAAAAATAAATGTCTGAATACGTCAAAGGACAACACACCTGCCATGGTTTAAATCACACATACACTGCAAAGGCTTCGTCAGAGGAGATACTTAAGCAACCGCAACCGCAACAGCAGATGTGATTAATTTCTTTACTGTTCTTTTCTCCAAAGTTGAAAATAAACCTAATTTTTGTACATAACTTAAGGATGTAACACCTTCTTTGCCTGTCGCTGCTGCGACTGTCTGTGTGCTGACTCAACCCCTGGCAGACGGCACCGCCGAACACGATACGAACTGACACAATGACAGGACCCACCGCAGTAGTCCCTTCAACAGGGTACGATGCATTTTCATCAGCTATCACTTTTATTGACCGGTGCCAATTTGTTGAACGGAGGCCCAACCCGGCTGCACTGAATACATGGGAAACCTGGGTATCTTTATCAGAGCATCCCATAATATTACACATCAACCATTAAAAATACATTTTCTACAAAACAGGTTTTCTTGTGTTTAATAATGTAACACATACCCACACACACACACACTCAGTGTTCCATCACTGTGTGTGCATTAGAACTGGTGGACATGTGAACACGTGTGCATCCCATAGAGGACACTGCAGAGGGACCGTGGTAAGAGAAACAAAGATCCAGACAAGCCATCGGTCTCTTTACAGCACTGTTTCCAAAGAGCTACAATTACATTAGAGTGGCTAGAACAGCAGAGAAGCACGACAGGCTATAAGGAGAAAAGACTGATATTCCCAATATGTCTAAAATCAATGGCTAATGCATTGCCATGTCAGCTGTTCATGTCAGCTATGGTGCTGGTGCTGTCAGCACACGGCAAGTTAGCAGAGGATTCATTTATTCACAGTTTCACAACAGTTTCTTCCTAGTTGCAGTCTGACGGTTCAACAGGACACAGTCGACAGAGCTAGTCTACTATGTGCCTTCCTTTTTCTACATCTGTGTATCTGTGTGTATATACATACATACAGATATACATATATATGTATATGTATATGTATATATATGTGTGTGTGTGTGTGTGGGGCAAGGATGCCATAAAAACAACTGGTTTGTCACGATAAGTCCCCATGTTGAGAGGATGGACATGGACATAGATGGAACGTGGGGGATTAAGGCCAGATTCTCTACCCGACGCCTGCGGAGGGATCGAACCCACAGCCTCTGGCTCACCCAACATCCCTCCTGTGCATTTGAATTCAGAAATCTGGGGACTGGGACTGTTGTAAGTCATTTACTCGCATTAATCACGACCCCTCAGCATGCCCCCCCCACACACGTTTTCCTGTCACATTATGCTCCAGGACCACGGAAATGTTCCACATAACTCCCTCAGGGGATTGTTACTGGATCCTGGCATCATGGATGAAGCCTCATTACAAAGAACAGGTGATTATCCCTACCACTGAATCCAAAATGTAGGACCATGTGGGGGGGATTATATCTCCACGCTGGCCTGGGATCGTCTCAGGATCTCACAGTCAGAGCTGGTTGATGTGGCCAGGAGACAGGGATGTTTGCTACTTCTGGAACTGCTACGTCCACGACCTGACTTTGGACAAGTGGCTGACGATGGATGGATGGATGAAATAGCAACTACCCTCAGGTAGGTTGGTTGGATTTTGAGACCCCTCCCCCCCC
>OMLC01038908.1:5767-20396 GCA_900302585.1 Regalecus glesne
GCATCTAGTAATGATGCCACCTGATCACCTCCCAAAGGAGGTTTTTCAGGCACGTCCAGCTGGGAAAAGGCCCGGGGGTAGACCAAGGACCAGATGGAGGGATTATATCTCCACGCTGGCCTGGGAACGCCTTCAGATCCCCCAATCGGAGCTAGTGGATGTTGTAAGGGAAAGGAAAGCTTGGAGGTCCCGGCTGAAATCTGCTACCTCCGCGACCCGACACCGGATAAGCGGTTGACGATGGATGGATGGATATATATATATATATATATATATATATATATATATATATACACATACTTATGAGTCTTTACACATGCCAAATAATGCATGTTAGGAAATGCGAGAAAGCTGAAACAGTTCAGCTAGACATGTTTGAGAGAAATGTCTTACACTCATCTAAGTGACTTCATCAGTCTTCACTGACTGCAGGCATCCCCACCCATACAAATAAAACAGCTGCATAATAACTGAAAGTTTTTCTGCAGTGCGCAGTAACATGGATGATGGATGGAAGATGCATTGTTTTAGTTCTGCATGCGGTGGTATCCCAGCGTCCCCTTTTCTCTTTAGCATTTTGTTGTCATCAGTAGTTGTAGTCTTTCGGCACATCCATCGAGAGCTTTCTTTCAAAATGTCTTATTGCATTGTTGACCTTGCACACTTGACTCCTATTCATTCTGATGGAGGATCCCACCTCTGTAGTGCTTCCCAAGGTTTCTCACATCTTAATTAAGGGTGTACAGATAGATGGAGTCGTCTGCTGTCATCCATCGGCTTTCGGCTGTGTTAATGTTAAGCACCCCAGTCTTCAACTGTGATTTAGGGTTATAGAAATAAAATTGATTTCACAACTCTGTGAAATGAGAAAGTGTCAATACATTTTGCAACCTGATAGGGTAAGACTTTGCCTTAACCACTTTCGCATTTTATAATTTGGAACCATGAATGAACTTGAACCATGAAGCTCTACGGATAATGTCATTCCAGACCATTTACTCTGAGCTCAGTGGCCCTGGTACGCCATTTAAAGATTTTACAATGCTTTTCATGAGAGGTCGGCATCATTCAGCGAGCACTTGCTGTGCAATGTCCTGAAATGTTCCTTGCCAAGAGCTCCCACAAAAACAAAATAAGCACTAACACATATTGCACCCAAACTGTGTCGTTTACTTTCCCTCTACACACATACACACCCTTCAGAACAGCTGGCTGTTTGTGGACAGAACCAGCTACTTCTGCAGAGAGCCCTGCATAGTGGCCGTCTGCTCTGTATGCAGGCTCTGCACTGGGAAACACAAGCTCACAACAACAGGGCACATAGAGCAAGTCCATAGCACATCACCCCAGTTGTCAGACTCTGGTTACAAGACATTTTGTTAATTCATTTCACCCAAAGCTAAGAACTGGCCATAGATCCAGACTCCACAGTCACATGCATGGATTTGCTTTGAGGCCTGTAAAAGGTCTGCGGTCAGACAAGCGTGCCAAAGTGAGCGATACATTACTCTTGTGGTCAGAGTTCAAGATATTTGGCTGAAGCACTGTTGCCGTTTCCAAAACAGATTTCACCCACAGGGCTTGAGACTGTGTGAACCTGTCTAGCCTTAGCCATGCAGGCAAATCTCAAGAGGCAGCAGGCAAACAATGCTCACAAATAGGAAATGGATTTCAGAGATTTGTGGAGTGTTGTAAGTCTTAAAAATGAACATTTTCCCCAAAAGATTGCCATCCAGACACAGACCTAGTTCTCAACATATACAGTTAAAAGTGAGAGGTCTGTTTTGAGTGTCATGAGTAGTCCTCACCTTGTAGGGCTGGACATGGACTTGGATGGAGCTTGGAGGATTAAAGTCGTAACTATGCAGCCAACAAATATCTTGCTCCAAACACCGCTATTCACATATCAATCACATTATGTCATAATGATCAACGGGTCAATATTATATGATCAGTAAGACATGATAAACTGTGTTACCTTACAAAGATGTCAAAACATGGTGGGGTTTTGTTTCAGACTGTCTCATTTTAGAGCGTTACCATTCTAAATTTGTCTCATAATAGAAATATAAGTCTTTGCCATATTTGCTGGTTAGTATCAAACCATACACAGTGTTAATCACTCAGATTTAATTTACTAACTTCAATTCCAATGTCTAACAATTCCATCTTTTAATTCTCACATCTTCTTCTTTTAGTTTGTCTCTCGTTTATCAGGGTTGGCCACTGTGGATATTCCAGTTTCCATCAGTACCCTGTGAGAGCACAACAGTAATTGCAGTCCTCAACCTAGCCTTGACTTGTCCTGTTCGGAGACTCGAATGATCCAGTGTAGTCTTGTCAATCCGCATAATGATTCAGCAAAGATTTGTGGGATGCCCTTCCTGACACAACCACTAACTCTATGGTTAGGAGCACAGGCAAGGCTCTAAATGCCATCCCAGTAGTCACAGAGTTGCATCCATACCTGTGGCCCTATCTTTTAATTCTTATATATGGAATAGAATGTACCAAGGTGGCCCAGTGATTAGCACTGTTGCCTCGCAGCAAGAGGGTCTTAGATTCTAATCCCTCCCCAGGTCCTTTCTGTGTGGGGTTTGTATGTTCTCCCTGTGTATGTGTGGGTTTCCTCCAGGTACTCCAGTTTCCCCCCTCCGTTAAAAAAGGTAAAATTGGTTAAATGCAGGGCACACATTTCATTATAACCAATAAAAGGACAAAATAAGAAAAGAAAATTCATGTTTTTCGTGTAACAGATCTTCAGGTCTATTCAGATTAGATAAATGACCCCTATTAAATCCACATAGGACATTAATGTAGGCAAATCGGAGATAACAGATTAAAAAACCAGGCTGGGTAGATCTTTTCAGCTTAAGCATTTACACTATCCATCAGAAATGAGTGTGTCATCTGCTGAATGTACACACCAAAGGCTCAGGAGAGGCAATAGTGGTACCATGTAAAGATCTCATAAGACTGGCACGCACTGTAAAAGAGATTCACACTAATGGCATTCCATCCATATGCAGCGAGTTCTTGCCGTCATTCCTACTACAGCTATGCATTAAACACTCCAAATAAAAGCTTACTTAACCCTGGAATGCTTATATAGGGAAACATGCCTCCTATAAACTCTCTTTGTAACTATTCCTTTTTGTCACCTGTGATAGATGCACAGGTTGAAAAATAAAGAAATAAATATATGGAATTCCAGCATCCAAACAATAGCAGAGACATTAAAGTTAAGTATTTCTCCAGAGAAATATAAAATTATGTTCTCTCAAGGACATTGCCTGCGGAGCATAAAAAAATTAGGGGAAAAAAATAGAAAGGTGGGCAAGGAAATTGTCTTGCACCATGTTTTGCTCCCTAGCTGTTTACATGGTGGTGTAGAGGCCATACATTGTAAATAGTTGGAGCATGTTGGGCATCGTCTCCAGCACCCATCATTCCAGAAACAGCCTCTCTTTGCCCCTCTCCAGTGAAGCACATGGTTCATTGCCCTGCTCACTCCCCCCAACACAGAGTGTCACTTGGAGGGGAAGGGGCTATAAACAACCACCCCCCACAATATCTGAAGAAAAGCTAGGTTTGTATCCTTGTCTTCTTCAAAAATATAAAAGATAGCAATATTTTCATTACAAGGGCATTTTCCCTACATCTTCTGAAGGCTCTTTTTGACTTTTAGTGGTGATGCAATTGATGAGTGCCCACCATCTCCCTTGGCCCCCTTTTAGGGTGGACCATAACATCGGAGCCAACCGTACACATGCTGTAGCTCAGGAGTGACTGAGTGAGTGATGGAGTTTCCACATTGGTTGGATGGCTGAGATAGAGTATACCCATTGGCCAATGCTCTGCTACTCAGCCACTTTTTTAATGTAGCTGTGCAAAAATAGCTGTTTAATAAGCGTAGATGCAGTCTGGCCATCTACTCGAGTTGAACCTAGTTTTGTTTGGAAATGTTTAGTTTTACTTGGAAACCTGTCAGTTCATCGGAGAGTTTAAAAAACAGGATAGAATTTGAACATTCATCTGAATTTCATCTTCAGCTCGGAGTCAAGACTGTGAGCTACCTAAATCTTTGCCAAGGGATAGAGATGTGAATTACAGCACTCACGCAGATTTAGGGAAAACTATGCCAAAATGCATAAAAAGAAAAACATCTTTTCATGCATAAAGTATAAAAAGAGGTTTTTCTTCATGACATTCAGATGAATGTTGAAATGCCCTCCTGATTTTTAAATCTACATTCAGATGACCTGCTTCAACCTATTCAGACATTTTTGACTACCTGGATTATTGAGCACAAAATTATGTTTTTCTTCGAAGACTATTTTTCTATGTTGCCATAAAAACAACAAGTCTCGTTGCTTTTTTGCATATTCTATTTGAATCTGATGCTTCTCTGTGGTCTGTACAGCCAAAAACAAAACCCAGAAGATTAGATGATTTTATTTTATTTTATTCAGATCAACTTCCTTGGATGGTAATATGGTAAAAGGAGCAACATGACTCAGTGGCTAGAGCAGTCATCTGCCGATCAGAAGGTTGCGGGTTCGATCCTGGCACCTGCAGAGAAGCGTGTCGAAGTGTTCTTGAGACAAGGCACTGCTTTGCCAATTGCTCTGCCCTGTGATGGACTGGCGACCTGTCTGAGGTTGTTTTCGCCTGACTGCTGGGATAGGCTCCAGCTCCCCCACGACCCTACAAAGGAGAAGCAGCTAGAAAATGTATGGATGGTAACATTCAGGATAAGCTTTGGATTATGTACGTCAAATCAAAAACATGAACTATTTTCTATTTGAGACCATCTGATTCCCCAAGTCACCTTTTCAGGGACTAAAACTGGATCAGATGCTCAGATTGAAAGAATCTAAGGAGGAAATTATGATGTGAAAAAGTGATGTGAAAACAACGGGCCATCCTCCAGAGTATCCTTCTCATTTTGAATGGACAGAACTGAAAGCCTTATGCAACTGACTGCCAAAGAGCTTTCAGGCTACCTACCCACAACAATTCACTGGAAAAGTAGGACGAAATGACTTGGGCTTCAGCAGAAGATCTTTTGCATGATTTAAGAGATAACAAGACCCCTTTAGCATGGAGGTCACTGGGAAAATGGCCAGTTGACCAAATGTGGCCTCCCTGACCTCCCTAAAATTATTTTTCTCATTTTTGCTATTCATAATCACCTTGAACAAAATGGAACCTTCTGTGCAAGCTGTGTGCTTTGCTTTCCATTGAAGGTCCATTTCTGGGAACCAGCAATAGGACAGTGATGCACACACATATTTGTTTGAACACATAGACACTGAATACCAGATGAACTTGTTCTGCTCAACGACTCAACTTTGGATTGGTTGACTGATGTGACCAAATTGAACTTCTACTATTATAAAAAAATCCTCATACAAGTGATACACTGTAGAGGGACTACCATATTTCCTGTACTGCATGTCATACCCGAGGACGGGAGGACACAGTACAGTTCTTCTATAATTACAACAGCAGTGCACTTAATGATGCCACCCTCTCAGCTTGTCTTGGTGATTCGTGTTTGCTGCTGTTATCTTCCACGCTATGTATATTAGCTATGATAGAAAACTCAAACTTGTCTCTCTTGGTTTTCATTTAGAAAGCATGAGTATGCTTGTGTTTTGAGTGTTCCAAGATCCGGGCGGGAAAAAGCTTATGGGTGGTTTTTGTTGGGGATATAGGTGAATGAGTGAATGAGGAGAACCCGAATTAGTCATCAGACATCAGAAAATAAGGCAGAAAGCATCAAAATAGATCAGACGCTGGTGGCTGTCGGCACACATTATAAAGAAGCTGAAGAGCAAGGCTGGATTAGCACACCCAGGGGCCCCTGGGCACTGAAGCTCATAGCCCCCCGCCTCACTCACATATACACACCACGCCCACCCCATGCCAGCCTTCCCAGCCAAGGCTGGATTAGTACCCCATGGGGCTCCTGGGCAATGAAGCTCATAGTCCCCCCCTGCCTTACACACACACACACACACACACACACACACACACACACACACACACACACAGGCCAAGAAGCCCCACAAAAACAGCAGCCGTAATTGGGAACTAAAGTACACTCCACCAACAAATGCCAACAGCCAGCAAAACAGCAGACGCAGCAGAAAATGAAAGATCATCTGGCTGATGGACGGATGGAAAGATAGACGGACATATTTGACGAATATGTGACTCAAATTCAAATTCATTTTACTTCATTCGCTCTTGACTCAAAGACTTGCTGTAATATACGTTTAGTCTATTGCGCTTCGTGTGTCTGGCTTTAGATTCGTTCATTTGCAGAGGTTCCTTACCCAACAATATCGATCAGGCCTACTCCAGGTGAAATGTGTTGAAATGGTTCACAAGTCAAGTTCGTTATTTTTCAATTAGTATGAAAGCAATAGCCTCATGTGTCAAATGTATGACATCATATATTCAAAACGTAATACTGATGTCATCGACGGCCGATGTTTGCATTAGCATCCGACCTCTTGTTAAAAAGCAATTTCAAAGCACAGGCCGGCCTATTAACTGGATGTCCTTTGGATGGTAGACCATCCCTAAAACACATCGGCAAAAGCTGAATGTGTAAAATCCATCATCTTCACACTCCTTGACACACTCAAACCAGCGCACTTGGATCTCACCTTAGAATTACACATTTGGGGCATTAACGTCTTCTTTAACACGTCTCGTTTCTTTTATCTTCCCTGTATTAAGTGGGATCATCTAAGGATGTCTGATCTCACCTTGGTTCATTTATATGAGAAGACAATCTAGGTTAGGGCAGCGGTTCTCAGTCACAACGTGGCGAACATTCACGAAGAGAGGAAGTTAATCCGATAGGATTCGACACGTTGTGCTTACAAATTGTTTAAAAGATCTGTCCTACAACCACATTAACAAATGCTTGCTTCTCTCTTTGTAAATATAAACCACTGAGAGGATGCTTCCTTATCAGCTGTCAGCCTGGTTTATATTCCATTTCTCTCCTAAGGTGGACACGGCAGTGATTGGTGATGCAGAGCAGACTGTGTTGTGATTGGCTGACGTGAATATCCCTTAGGGGGGGGAAGAAAAATACTCTTGTGGATTTGAGGATTTGAGGTCATTGCTTAGTTTGTTCTTTTAACAAATGTGAACCAACTTACACCTAATTTGTTAGCAACAGTTACATATTAACATACTATAATAACAAAGGAGTTATTACTTGTGGGATATCATCATTGGAATTTACAAATACGTGTAGAGAATTATTTTCCCCGGATGAAGTTAGATAGGTATTAGTCGGTAACCAAAATACACTTGCGGTTAACCGTACTTCTTAATGACACGCGATGGATGATGGTAAATCACCTTCTCTTCATTTACATACTTTGAGAAAATCCAGATTCCACAATCATGAGCCAAAAAGACGGAGAGACCCTTGATTTGAGGTATGGCTAAACCAAATAAATCAGTAGCTGAAGTATTTCTCTACATCAAGGAAACCAAACATACTGTCCAAGGGGATGACACAAGACAGAAGAGCCGACACGTCACGCCAGGACTCTGCAGTCTGCACCCATCTACAGGCCAGTGGCCACTCGTTCAAATGGGAGGAAGTTCACATCCTTGATAGGGACGAACGATGGTTGGAACAGGGTGTTAAAGACCATCTTTGTGAAGAGGGAAGACCATCACACAATGAATGGGGGCTAGGAGTACATACGTCGCCATCTTCCAATTCTGCGATTGCAGATATTTTCCCAAATAATTCTCAAGCATCCATACAGACAATAGTTGAAATAGCTGAAAAATCAAAGACGTGCTGTTTCAGACGGGATGAGACCTGGGATTGTTTGGGTCACTAATGTCATCACCAGACCTCTGAATGAATATGAGAGAGTTTTAATTACAAGGGTTTAGTTGTCTGACTAAAAGCTTCTTATGGGTGCACCAAAGTAAGTTGACTTTGAAAACGATCAGGAAAAGAAATGGGATTATACTATCAGCATCCAATCATCCCCCTCTATCTGCACGCTGATACCCAATAACAATACGAGGATGCTGATGTGCCTGAATGATCCCCACTGAGATTGCCCCAGGAAGAGATGGATGAACTGCTTTTCACAATATACGGCTCTTAGATAAGACTCGGGTGCAGAGATGGCCTCAAACTTTTTGGCTAAATATGTTCGGATTGAAACTTCACAATAAAAGATGGGCGTTGAAACGTAGTCACAACTAGAATCCACGTTGTGGTGGTGGACACAGACCTAGATGGAGCATGGGGGACTGAGGCTGCATGCCCTTCCTGATGCCCTGTGACGGCTTCAAACCTGCCCATCTGGCAAGAAATTACAATATTTTAATAAAACGCAATTATAAAAAACAAGAAAACAAGTTATAGAACCAGTACCTACAATATACTGAAGATTTAGCCACCACAGATGCTGAACCCAAGACTTGTACAGCTGAGTAATTTTCTTTCAGGCCTGTGTTGATCCTTAACTGACCATTTCTAATTCAACAGCCTCAAAAAAATTCTTCAACCATAGCATCATAGAAAAATCAGAACAACCGACTGTTAAGCTCTTTGAATACTGATAGCTTTAAGAATTACAGTCTAGTAGATGTATGGTGGAAATCTTCTGAGCGTGCTCTTGAGCTGCTCTGAGATGCTGGTTAAATATCCATAAGAAGACACCGGCGAACACACGGAATGACTTCTCAGTTTTAAAAAAACATGCCCCATGGTAGAGTGAAGTCGATGCCTACTTCTCTAACAAGCTAGTTTAGGACACAGACTAAATATAAACGGAACTAGTCGAAGTAAAAAGAATCCACCCTCCATGCGGTGGCATCTTTTAACACCATTTTTCATACAGGGTCAGATACATTTATGATATAATTAGAAGCACATTCCAACTGTATTATTTATGGTGAACAGACGCTGGTCTGCTACTGGCCATCAACCCACAGCCAAAGGGTAGCAAGGCAACATAATTAAACTTTGTGTACCACTGTAGTCTTTTATGTAACCATGTGCTAAACGTGAACATATAACGGATACAAAGTCTATTTGTTCTATTTGTTCCTTCGAAAATCCATTATTATTTATTGCTGTGAGGAATGAAATTAAGGTTTCTTTTTCCATTTTGCTTTAGAAATTGTAGCTGACAACACCAGAATATCTACAGACGTAACAGCCAAAATCACTGAAGCAGTTAAGATGCGTCATCTTTTCATTCCATATTTTCAGAAAGCACCTCGTTTGGATAGTGCTTTATTTCAGCTCAGTGGTAGAGCACGCGCTTCAGAACCGACGAGCCAGAGGCTGCAGGTTTGAACCCATCGCGAGGTGGTCAAGGAAGGGCATCCGGCCTTAATCCCCCAAGCTCTGTTTAAGTCCACCTCCACGATGTGGGGACTATTCATGACTCGTAAAATGGACCCCTCCCTCTCCTCGAAAAGCTCGGCATACCTACATTTCTCAAATTTCTCCCATTCTTCTGCAAAACAACTTTTGCTAAGCTCCCTCTAGTTGCACAGTGAACTTTGATTGCTACATCTTGACGTTGGAAACCACATCCACACTGAATGGAAACAGAACCAAATTATGTTGTCACCACCAGGTACCGGGTTGTAAAATAAAGTCCTTGAGTTAAGAGTCCATAGTCATGGGATCTATGCTGTACAATCACTTATCTGCAAAGATAAATACTCACACAAAGACAAAGCTACATCATCTCTATTTTTCCTGGCACATAGCATCATCACCATGACTACCAACAGAACACACAATTCCACTTTAACTTTCAGGCAAATGTGGTTAAAAACTAGCCTAAAGTTCTCTAAACACACATGAAGCCGTGGATTTGAATGTATCATAAGGCATCCTTTCCAAGAAAATCATCTATAAAAACGTTCCCACCGTATACTATAAAAGTTATTCGGAATCAGAATGGAAATGGTGCTCTACCAAGTTTTCCAAGCACATCGAAATAACAGTCCAATTAAAACTAATGATGCTGCCAGTATGCACTGTGGTTAAATGGTACACGGACTTGTGCTTATATGGCACTTTTCTAGTCTAATGACCACTCAAAGCACTTTAAAAGGAAGGCCTGACATTTACAGAGCTATGCTAGGAGAGCAAGGTCTCAACCACCAGTCTGCGGCCCACTGGTGGGCATCACAGCACCATCTAGTGGGCTGCAGAGACAGCGGTACAGGCAAAAACAGGTTTTTTTATTGCTAATTTTTATATCTAAATGTGCTCAAGAATTCATATGAATTAAAAGAAACAATTGCGTAATTTCAATGACCACTTATGTTTGAATATCATCATGCCAATCACGACACATCAAGTGGAGACAAATGCGTGTTGCCACTGTTAGCTAGCTAACATTTCCTCAGATGCAGTGAGACAAATTGGACAAGTTTTCGAAAAACAAAAAAGTGATGAGGGTGATAACCCTGAGCCAGTAAACGCTCCAAACCATGTGGTGAGGAAATACAACCCAGTATTTTAAATATGGATTCTTAAAGGCAGGTAGTGAGTGATGCTGAACCATAAGAGCGATTTGGTTCAAATAAAATAAAAAAGATGGCGTTAAGAGAAATAACTTGTTCTTTGAACCAAGAGTCAAGGAGGGACAATTTGACATGCTCTCCTAAGTGAAACTTTGGAAGCCCCTCCTCAACATATTCAGTGCTATAATCTGGCATTGACACAGCCGTCACAAAAGTTTGCAGACTACTTCCCAGAGGACCCGCGACATGGAAACCTTTAGATTTTGGACCGTTTCTCTCAGGATCTCGCTTCAGATTACATGGCCCTGTCCACTGTGTCGGAAAATGAACTGATGGAACTATCAGCAGACAGCAGCCTGAAGCTTCAGCTAATACAAGTTGACCTTGGTTCAGGATACTGGCTGCCAGTCAATATCCCTCTTTATCAAAACATGCGACCAAATGTCCCTTGCCTTTTACCAACTACATATTTAAGTGAGTTGGTATTTTCCATTGGGACTAACCCAAAAATCAAAGGCAAGGAACAAACTGAAAGCAGCTTGGAATGCTACTCTGCATGTCAGCCTCTTACTCACCCCTCCACAACCTGATCTCATTATTTCTCAGAAGCAAGCCCACGTGTCACACCGAGGGTGAGAATATCTATTTTGGTCATTAAAGCTAAAAGTGCCATAATACATATTTACAGCTTAGTTTATTTTTTCTCCTTTCCTTGTTGTGTTATATTTTCCCCATTTATTTGGGAGGGTTGCCCTCAGAATTTTTTTTGAACAATCCAAAGTGGATCTTAAGTTATATGAGTTTGAGAACTCCTGTGCTAAAGCAAGGGTTTGTCTGGCTACACTGTAACAGATTGTACTAGTTCAAAAAAGAAACCCTGACTGACCCGGGTCACCTTCATATGTCAATAAAGTGCCCTTGCTCTATCCCTTTACACTAGCACACTGTATTGACAGTTAAAATCACTAAAGTTAGTGAGGCCCGTGTTGTTTTAATGAGCATATAAGCTTGTGGAAGCATCGTATGTATACTTGATGAACTCAAAACAAAATGATTTGCTTTTCTTCAAATATCTTCATCTTACTTGATCAATAACACCCGTATGTTAAGAATAACATGCTAATATTATATCGTGCTTTTACTGAAATGTTGATACCATAACCATAAAAATATATAACTTCAAATAACTAATCCGATGGATAACAAACTGATTGCTGTTGAGTGTGCGAAGGATTTCTTCATTACAACTAAGCTTCAGCATGTATGTGAAGTTCACGAAGGTGAGATGGACAATGACCTCATCTGTTATCTTTGCACTCCTCCTTCTCTGTCATCACAGTAAAGAGTTCCCCTGAATTATGTGATCACGTGACATTGCTCATTTGAGGAAGTCTGAATACACCAAGATGAGACATCGATCCCACCTGGCCAATCAATGGACCGAGCATGTTCAGAGGAGAGGTGGGAAATCAATAGTGTTCAGTAGGAATGCTTTGTCATAACATTTATCCGACATCCACAGGAATGGAATGACAGAGGAGAATGACAAGGAATAAATTCAATTCAAATTCAATGACCTTTATTTCAAACATGATTTGAAAAAAAGAATTCACAATAAAGAATCTAACAAATATTATATGGTTGAAGGGGGGAAGAAGGAAGTTACAATTTATAATTTACAACTTATTATGCTCAATAAATAATAGTTGTGGAATAGTTGTTGTTTGTTCACACATCAGGGTCCATCTCAGAATATCTATCTCAATAAAAAATAACAAAACAATAAAAATATTTTCAAAATGAGAGAGGCCTATTTTACATGTAATGTTTAGTTCCTATATTATAGAGGGGAATTTAGATAGAGAATGAGGGGAGTTAAAGCCAAATGCCTTCCCTGATGCCCCTCGGTGGGTTTGAACCTGCACCTCTGGCTCGTCAGTTCCCGAAGTGAACACAACAACCACTAAGCTACCATGGAAAAATAAAAAAAGAACACAATAAAAAATAAAAATGACTTCTGACAACAACAACAGCATTCACCATGTTTATCACAGTCATGTGAAAAGCTCCAGTACATTCTACCTAGAACCCCAAATGTTTGTGTCATCTGGAAAAAAATTGAATTTCAATAGACTTGATACTTTATATCTGTCTTGATACATAGAACAAACACATTAGGGCCTAATTCTGACCCCTGTGGGACTCCATAAGTAATGTCCATGCATGTTGATTCATATTCACCTATCTACACAAATTGTTGTCTGGTTTCCATACAACTTTTCAACTAATTTAGCCCCACCCTCTGATGAACCTTAATATCATGAAAGGGCCAAGCCAAATCCTAGACTTAAATCCCATTGAAAAACCATGTCATGAACTGAAAATGTCCGTCTAAAAATTCTCCATATCGAATTTGGTAGAGTTGGAGAAAAGATATATTGAGGGGTGAGTAAAAAAAACTCCTAAATCTGACTGTGCAACGCTCATGAAGACATAGACTCAGTGTGACTGGTGATAAAGGCCTTTCTACATAGTTTCTAATCTGAGCGGGTTAATAGTTTTGTAGATGAGTACTGCTGGTCTTTCACCTCTAGAGATCAAATGTTCTGGAATAATAAACATTTTTGCTTTATGTATGCGTGAAATTCATTGTGTTGGTATAAAGGGAAAAAAATGCAAACAAGTCCAAGAGGGCACGGAGTCTTTCTGAAGGCACTGAATTTGTTACAAAAAAATAAATCAATTGCCATCTTAACAGAGACATGTTCATAGCCTTAGGATACTAACAAGACCATCAATTTCATAAAATTAAAGTTATTCATGGGGAGACAAGACTGAAAAAGCCTATCTAGAAATGAGATGATGAATCACAAACATCCTCTCAAAAACACGACAGCAAATCTGTTTCATGAAGCCTACGGCTTTTTTTTTCTTTTTAAACCTGGGGCAACCAGCTAGTAATGATTTGACCAAAGACACTCCCCTAGCTGTTGCTGTACTGAATTGCGATTCTACATGGACAACAAGGGTCTATATCAGATCAACAAGGGACCAGGAAAATACAGATATTCATGGCATGTGGAAAAGTTCTTTGTTGAACATTATCACTGTACACCAGTTATGTCAATCATTTCTCCATGAGACATAAAGTGTTTTAAGTGTCTCTGTACATAGGTGGCTCTCACCATTTGGGAAAAACTCAAGGCTATAATTAGCTTCTCTGCGTGTTGTTGGGGAACTACAACTGTTCAGCAAGGAGCATAATTCTCTGATATCTAACTGGTTGCTGCCACGCAAATTCGGGGTCAAATTCACCAAGTTTAACTTTTCCCACCACGACGACAGCTCGCCCTGAACAAATAACTATCTAATCATGCTCCATACAAGCAGTTAGCCACTTCTCATTCCAAATGAGGAGGCGATGGTGTCGCTGACTGGGAAAATCAGTGCGTCTTCATTGTCAGACGGCAAGAAAATTACATTTAATTCCTCTGGTGATTAGTCGATAACAATCCTTAATAGATTAATTTGAGACAAGATCTGCTTTATTTCAATTACCCAGAGAAAAGTGAGCTGGTTAGCGCTAGCGGCTTGCTCGATGATTTAACAAAAGACAGCGACTTCCAGGAATGGGAGACTGAGAAAAATAGCTTCAAAGTTTTGTCATTGTCCAGTAAAAATGTCATTTTAAAAGTCAATGTAAATAAAGACATTTGTAAACAACCAAAATCACAAAATACTACAAAATAGTTGGTAAACTGCTCGTGACCTCTGACCCTTGTAGAGAAGATATTGTATTTTGCATGGTAATGCAAAAGCAAAAGGCAGTAACCTGCTGTGAAACAGCAAAGTGCTCTAAAAAAGGGACATACCGGTGTTACCAACTTTATATCTTATTCAGAAACACTTATTCTGACGGTAGTATTATATAATCCCGCAGTCTTTTGCTCATGTTAAAACTTCAAATATAGCCTTCATAAACCAGCTCTATATGGCATCCCAATAACAAGATGAGTAAGTATGCATCTACTCAAAAACTCCCATCAAACAAAGGATTATTTCAGCAAAAGGATAATTA
>OMLC01038917.1:0-10028 GCA_900302585.1 Regalecus glesne
GACTTGATACAATCCAATTTTCCTTTGTTATGACCACTGGGGTTATAATTAGGGCATATCTAAGTAGTGAGAGGTTGCATGGTGGGGTGCGACTCCCTCTCATATCAAAGGGTACATGGATGACATGACTACAGTTACAACCACAGCTAAATATAAATGCAAGCTAAGCTTGAATGGACACAGATGAAGGTGAAATCTAGTAAATGCAGGAGTTTTTTGATTGTCAACTAGTGACTGGTGTATGAGAGCTTTCAGTTTGATAATAAAACAATAATTCTCTCAATGAAGGAAAAAGCTATCAGGGATCTAGGCAGCAGGTGCTATAGCTACTTCTTGAGTAATAGGAGCAAGGCTGAGAGTTGAGAAAGGAGGTGGTGCAAGGCATCAGAAGTACTGATAGGTCACGATTGCCTTATAAACTGAAATTGTGGTACTAGGCAGTTGCTACTGTACATATTATGGCCTTTGACAGTTTATGAAACTGCTGCCAGCTATGTGGAGAAATAATCTACTTGATAGGGACAGTGCATATCAACGAACATTTAGAATGTAAATACATCAAATTTAGCCACCAGGCTCATTTTCATCTGTTGTTGATATCCATCTCAAACCAGCCATCAAACCAATTTGGCTAAAAACTGCTTCTAATTTTAAATTGATTATTCAATGTATCATCTGGTACTGACTTCATTTCTTACAGTATTGATGCAGTATATAACCCAGCAGACATGATACCTCAAATGAAGATAGCTTGCTGAGGTAATGAAGCACTGCACTTATATTGATGTTTACAAAATCTCCATGTCCATAAAACCCAATTATTGACCAACCTTGAGACATGAGTACCATTAAGTCTTCCAACAACATGAAGGCTCATGAACTCTACCTTTAGCAGGTGTTGCACAGTGGGTTGTATCTATAAAGGCTTTGCTCAACAACTCGATTCAACACCTTGTTTGACGCACAATTTTAAAGACTATATTTATGTTGCACTACAAAGATTATTACAGATATTAGTTACATGGGTTTTGATGAAATTTAAATCTGAAAGGTCAGCCTAACTCTTCCTTAGGTCCCATTGTACATGTCCCAATTACCCATCACATGGTGAGGGTGGACACGGACTTGGAAGGAGTCTCAGGGATTAAGGCCAGACGCTCTTCCTGACACCCTGTGGTGGGTTCAAACCCACAGCCTCTGGCTTATTCCTGTTCCTGGAGAATGCTCTACTACTAAGATACCACAGCACACATTTAAATGTCAAATGTCATAAACGGCTTATAATTACCTATTCGAAAATTCACAAGACATTTCTTAGACATCAACTATATCTTGTTTGATTGAAAAATATAATTGCAAAATGTCACACTTTTTGGAACTTAGAACAGCTTTACATGCCACATTGATAATTACATTTATCATATACCATGGCAGTGTCAACAACAGCAACTGAATTTTCAACTTTATCACAAATAAAGAACATGAAAGACATGACTGGTTGAAAATGGAGAATTCATTTGGTAACTTTTTTAAGGTCACAAGTCAGAAGCTTAGCAGATAATAAGTTAGATAACTTGGTTCGAGTTTTACCTTCTGCCACTAAAAAAACACAACTGTTTAGCTAGCTAAACAGCTAACATTCAGACCGGATAGAAAGGAAAAGTCTCATGTTATGGGGCTCTGTATTAATATAAGATAAGATAGGATATTTATTTAGTAATCCCATGAGTGGAAATGTGTAGTGTTATAGCACCTAAGTGGAATAATGCGTAAAAAAACACTACAATAAATAATTGGCGGAGAAAATCATTAGACATACATGCTTGAGAACGGTCACTGCCACCATTGAGCAATTACAACAGGAAGTACTGCAAGGGTCAATGAACCATTGACTGATTATTCAAAGAGACATTTTTTACCTGTATTTTACCAACAAAAAAAGACTCTCAAAGAATGTTAACATTTTACTTAAATTGTACCCTTGAATGATTAATCGGTTAAAATAATGTTGATGGTGCATGTATGAAGAGGGAGGGAGAAGAGGCAGTCTAACATGTTGAGGTGATTAAGTATTTATCAGGTTGCTTGACTAACCCTTCTATAAACCAATAAAGATCTAATGTTACAACCCTGGTTATCAATGGTATTTCTTCCAAGATTATGAAGATTAATGGGAGAACAATGATGGACTTATTTTCTAAACTAATCTGCTTCTCCATTCTTACACATGAACTGAGGAAATATTCAAAATACTTAAAACAAACACAGAACAAAAACATTTTAAAAAATCAACACCCCTACTATGGTGCTTGGGCCAAGAGACAGAAGAATAGGGTTACACACCTAAACCAAAACGGTTTAAAAATCCATGAACAAAGATTTGATGATTCAAAGAGGTGAAGATGTATTTCAAAAGGGAGCAAAAGAAATATGAAGGGGGGAGAGCACTTTTGTGACCAAAGGTGGAGGTAGAGATGATCTACACCAGAGGAAATCATGGGGAAAAATGAGAAGCAAAGGTTGCTACCATAGCAACAGGTGTCAACTGCAACCAATGTATTCATCCATCTCTGGATTCAAAGGCAGAGTCGAAGAAATAAAATCTTCCAATCCAAAACTATGCATGGTCATTTGCGTCCATGTATAGCTCAGTGTAAATACAGGGGGTTTAGAAAAGGGGACAGATGTATCTATCTTTACATTCTGCCCTGGTGACTCCGGATGAAATAAATTTAAACGAAGAGGAGGAAAAAAGGGAACACAGAAGACTAAAAACAGCATTTCCCCAATAGACAGCGATGGGGCCAAACCTGTCAGCCTAGGGACTGTAAAGGAGCTCTGGAAAAGCTTAGCAGTGCTTGATGGTAAAACATGTTATCTTCAGTGCCACAGAACTCCCCCTTTGAAGTGCTGAGCCACAGACTGAGCCAGGGGCCATGAGGGTGGAGGATGGTGTGGTTAGGTGGGGTGAGGGGAACTGAGTGTTAAGAGAGAATTTAGACACAGCTACAACAAAAGGGGGGAAAAACAACAACAACAGAGCACAGGGATATGGAAAAGAGCTGGGAAATAAAAATAAATGGGCCTGATCACTTGTGGTTTTAATTCTATCACTCAGAACTTTGGCGTCAACAAATGCGTCTGTTTTCTGCCCAACTCCTGCATTTGCAGCATAACAGCTTATCTGCTGAACATCCTTTGGGACACAGTGAAAGGTATCAGTTAAAACACCATAAGAAATACACATAGATTTTTGGTCGCAGAAGGTTAAGAGAAAAAACTTGGCCGCTGACTTGTTAAAGAGGCCGTCTTCTTGGAGTAATCTGGAAAACAGATGGTTGCCATGTGTTGGGCAGAAAGGTTGGCTATACTGAGAGGAAGGGGGGTGAGAATATAAAAAGGGACACAATTGGATAGAGAGTACGGAAGTAAACGGACAGGCTGTTCTGCTTTCTCCCTCTGTCACCTGGAGGATTATCCTCTATAATAGACCTTAAGGGCCTTTTCACCATGCTACCAGGTGCCCCGTCACCTGAAGACAGTCATGCATGTCCCAGTAGAAGGACAGTAATCTGCAATGATCCTGTAACACATGGCAAGAACGCACATTAGTTCCATTGACATGAAACTTCATAAGAAGTGTAAGATTTCCTTTCCTTTATATTTATCGAATTCACCATGAGTTAAATCTGCACTCACAGCATCTGGTGTGGGACAAAAAGAGTAATAACAACAACACTTCAAGTCACTAAATGTCAAATCAATTATCCCTTGGGTATAGTATAGTAGTAGTTGTAACATTTTGAATACGTGAACAGCAAACTGACCGATAGTCACAGGTAAGGGCTGTGACTACATAAAAATCCCAGTTTGGTAGAAATCCCAAAAAGTTTAATCATTTCATCTGGATGCAATTTTTATTGTGAAAAAATACTTCATCACTCATCTAAGTGACATCTTCAGCCTCAACTGACTGCAGATATCCCCAAATGACAAGCTAGATGTAGCAGATTCAAACACACCGCTGGGGGTCAGAAAAGGCATCTGGCATAAACCCCCCCCTGCTCCATCTAAGTACGTGTCCACCCCAGACAAAAGATGACTCAGCATGACACATAAATATGGACCTTCAAGTTGAATAATAACTGAAACCAACAATCAGTTTCATATGCTAATTGTTGTGATCATTATCTAGGATTAAAATTGCCATACCCCCATTAAGGGATGGTCATTACCTCTTTACATAGATGGACTGTTTGACTTCCCATTCAAACCAGCGTTCCTCCCCATAAAAGACGTGTACATTCCCTCCTTGAAAGAGTGGCCACTGGCCTATAGATGAGTGTGGACTGCATAATCATGGCCTGAAGAGGTAGCTCTTATGTTGCTTCATCCTCTTTGCCAGAGTCTGTGTGTTTTCCCCGATGTAGAAATCATGGCGATCCTCCCAGCACTTATCAAATACACTATATTGCTGTGTGCCACAAGACCCAATTCTTGGGGTGGACCAATTTCAGACGCAGCATGTTTTGGGGTTTGAATCAACTGAGATGGAGTGTTTGGAAAAGATGGGTCTTAACTGTTCTGACACTCCCACCACATATGGAATCACCAATTGTTTATGCTTTAGACAGATGTTGTCTTTCTCCTCTATTGAATCTGCTGGTGCACTTTAGGCTTTGACAAATTCCCCGTTAACCTAAGGCACCATGGCTCAGAGGGCAGAGTGGATCATTTAGTAATCGAAAGGTCGCTGGTTAAATCCCAGGCTCCTTCACAAAACATATTGAAGTGTCCTTGAATAAGACACTGAACTCCTAACTGCTCCCTGCCACTACAGCGGCCCAATATTCCTGTACAATGGGATGGGTTAAATGCAGAGGAAAATGACCAACTGGCTTTCCTTTCCTGTTTAAAGTGGGATTTCTCCCCTTCCCTGGCTGCGGTGTCTGTGAGGAGGGGTCTGGTTTCTCTACGTTTGCCACAATTACGAAGCTGCACTGAGCTAAATTACCAGCCATCTCTCTGGTGTGCACACACATGCTTAGTGGGTGACTGAATGTACAATATCCATCACCTTCCAAATGCTGCTAGGGGGGAAACTCAAGCGTTTTACATAAAATTCCCCATGTGCAGTGGTTAAAACAACACTGCATTCATTCGGTACAAATATGTGCCGAACCAAAAGACCCATACTGAAAATATTTGGTACAAATCTGTGTACCATTACATCTTGACTAGCAAATATAACACTAGAGTATCAAAGCCTTCCAGTTACCACGTCACATTTCACCAGTGATGACAGCCTTTTATAAAGAAACATTCAAGTTACATATATTCTGGGAAGACCAAAGAGGAGGTTTATGGATGTGGTGAGGGAGGACATGCAGGTGGCTGGTGTGACGGGGAAAGATGGAGAGGACAGGCAGAGATGGAGATGGATGATCCACTGTGGTGACCCCTAACAGGAGCAGCCAAAAGTAGTAGCAGTAGATTCAAGTTACATACATTAAAAGAGCTTTTCACACCCTTTGTGTATGAACAAAACAGAAAGTTTAGTCTCTTCCTGTCTAGACACAGGGATAATGGGAGTTTCTTGAGAATGAGGCTCAGCCACTGACTGCGAGTATGTAACCATGCCTCATTCAAAGCATTCACATCAGCCAAATCTGACACTCTCATTGATTTGAATTTTTATAAGCAGTAAATAATTCAGCTCCTGTGGGCTGAATGTGGAATATGGGCCAAGGCACTGAGATTTAAAAAGCTTCCAAAACAAACATTTCTCTTAAGGATCAGTGTCATGGATTAATTGACTTGCTACCTCAAAAAGCTAAATTTCTATAAAATGTGATGAATCTTTGTTAAAGTGTATTAACTGAGTGTGTGCTGTAATCAAAAGTGTGAAACTTTTGATTCCAAGTAGCCTTAAATCACAAGTAATTCTTATCTTCCAGCACCCTCCCACATTTCATACCAAAAAGGGGGAAAGTGGGGAAATGAAAACAAGACATACACAAAAGAAATATAAGAAAAATAGAAAATATGAAGGAAAAAATTACAATGGAAATGCATTAGTCTTGCAAGCTAGTATGGTCTCCGTTTTTTACACTATCAAAGAATAGCCAATTCGTTAAAGCCTTCAGGTGATTTTTTATGTTATTATTTCCTAATGTACTAAATCTTCATGTTGACACCAACTTATTCTATTCTCGACCTTTGACTTTATCTTTCCTTTTTTAACTGTCTGATGGGGAGCTGCAGAAGCTAAGGGGTAGAACGCATGCTTCGGGGAATAACGAGCCAGGGGCTATGGGTTTAAACACACCCTGGAGTACAAGGAAGGGCCTTAATTCCCCATGCCTGCCTGGGGATAGACTGGCGTCCTGTCCAGGGTATTTATCCACCTTTCACCCAATGGGCATTAGGATAGGCACCAGCAGATCCATGACCCAACTTCGGATAAGCGGTCAATGATGACATGACTTGGGGCCTCCGGTGGCGTAAGGGGTTAAGGCACCTATGTTCAGTGCATCTTTGTGTCATGTAGTTGGGTGTTCAAACCCCGGCTGCGCCGTTTCCAACCACGGCTGGAGGTGCAAAGTCAGTGGGGCATTATTGGCTAAGCCTCACATGGGTATAGGGTTTCAGATAGATAAAGGATTCTGGTTTCGCTAGTGTCCCCCCCAGGCGCATGCAGGTAAGTGAAGGGAAAGTACTCTGCTTCGTTCTCCTCTGACGACAAAGCATTGTGTTTTCCCCGCAAGACTGTGATATGTGAAATAGCGAGGGCTCGTCGTCACGTGACTTGGATGACTCCCATGCTACGGCTTTCTCCTTCCTGTCAACGTGCAAGAAGGGTATCAAAGAGACTGACCCAGCAGTAGGCAACTTGGGGAATTCAGGTGGGGGAAAAAATGGGATAAAATTTAGTTGAGGAAATAAAAGGAAAGAAAACATGACATGATTTGCCTTATGTTAGTTGTGTTGAAACACGATGTCATCAAGAAGGGAACATTGACATTAACGCTGTATATTAAGATTGATACGAAAAGCTTGAAGAAGAGAGCAAAGTTAATGACAATGACTAACGTTGCACAGGAGTAAACATTTAAATAAGGTTAAAAACAAGAAGTGGCTTGGCTTTCATGCACTTGCATTTCTTTCTGGTATGAGTTTAGGGGTGATTGAATGGACTGGCCGCATTAGGTTTAGGTACAGCGAACACTCTTAAAATCTATGTTCAGTATCCACACTTTTACAATTTCACTGAGTCCGTTAGCATAACATTTTGAAATTGAAATATACAGATCAATTATTGTGCTCATAATCATGAATAGATTCTTATCAGTTAATTCTTCAGTAGTTTGTCACATTGAGTGGTTTTCCCTATGGCATAAATTAGCGGAGAAACACCGATGGCATCAATTCAACAGCATTAGAACAGGCTTTTTTTTAATCACAAAATAAAAGCACTTATTTAAGCTGCTGAACTTAGATTTGGCTGGTTGACTAAATAAGTAATCTAATCAAAACCTGTAAATGAGTTGTTGTCACTGCCTGGTCATGTAAGGTAGCTCACTGGTGCCAAGTTACAACATTAGCTCCAGTCAATTATAGTCTCATATTAAAATGAAGTGTTTCAAAACTCTGAAAATCATCATGGGACATAATGAAAACTCTTGGTTTGGGCTATTGAGTACCTGAAAGTCGAGAACATACCAGGCAGCTGTCTGATTTGACACTACTCAAGTCAAGTTAACTCAATTTAATTTGTAACGCCCATTATCACAAATTACAAATTTGCCTCAGTGGGCTTTACACTAACACAATATCCTGTCTTTAGACCCTCACAATGAATAAGAAAT
Organism: Regalecus glesne; assembly: GCA_900302585.1. NCBI lineage: Eukaryota > Metazoa > Chordata > Actinopteri > Lampriformes > Regalecidae > Regalecus > Regalecus glesne. Next base: position 7,869 of record OMLC01038917.1, read on the forward strand.
AACTCCCTCACAAAACCTTACACAGGGACAGAAAATAGGATGAAACCTCAGGAAAAGCAACAGAGGAGGGTTCTCTCTCCTAAGGCAGACAGCGGTGGAATGGATGTTGTGTATACAGACTAGGATAACATTCACAGCATGTAACATTCAGAGGATAACAGAATTAAAATGGAATTACAAGGGATATAATAATAATTTCTTTTATAGGGACAGTGCATATTAATGAATATCTAAAATGCAAATATACCAGATCTAGCCACCAGGCTAATTCTCTAATTCTCAACTGACAAATGTCAGCAGACAGTCTGTAAGAAATGTCATTAAATTTGGGCGTATTACACAAGTCTGACAGTGCAGACCTAAACCAATTTTCTCTAATGTGTTACCAAAAGATTTTCCAAGTTTGCTTCAATCCAAGAATGAGCATATCTGGATGTCCCAAAATAATACAGAAATGCAAACTGCATCAGGGTAACTTGAATGCCAAGGCAATCTCATCTGCAACAGTTCACTCATGAGTGACAATGCACGAGTGATGAAACGTTTAATAGTGTATCCAGATGAATTGAGTCAAGTTTTTTTTCCTTATCTATTATTCAGCATGTATAAAGACACAATTGATCTGGGATTTGTCAGTATGACACTCCACCAAATTAAAAAGTAGAGCACATCAGATACCTGTGCCAACAGCATCAATGTGCTAAATTCTGCTTGCATTGCATTAGCAATAATAATTAGCAATAAAAAAAATGTGATTAACATTATGTTGGTTTATAAAGAGACTAATTGAGCCACTAGTGTCTGACAAGCCATGAGCAATATCTTGAGTCGAGTTGATACCATGCAGTGGAAAAGGCCACTAGTGCCAACCAGGAGATCAAATTTCAATAGAGGTGGGTCAGGGATAGATAAGCAGTGCACACAGTTTTGTTTACTTTGTTTGGGAGTGATGAGAGAGATGAGATATGGCTGAGTTAGTGTCAGTGAAATGTTTTCTCTGTCTCTATCCAATGTTGCATTCATATCCTCTTACCCTGCTGTTTCTGGCCTGCTGAAATATCTTCTATGGACAGCCACCAGGCGTGCTTCTTTTGCCTTGATTTGCATCACCAGGAGTAAGCCGAGACCTGCCCTGCCTGCCTTGCTCTCCCCAGGGTGGAGCTTGAGAACAGGCTGAAGTTCGCTGACTAGAGGGCCTAAGGACTAAGGACTTTAGAGTCTAAAGACAGCATGTCACATTAATGGTAAAGCTCACCGAGACAAATTTAGGGTAATAACCAAGCAAATCAGTGTTGTCAACCTGGGGTCATCAAATGTTTCAGGTCTTACAGCATCCGACACCCTTAACCAGGCAACTTGGCCAGCATTGATCAGTCCCTGGCTCACATCCCAGCAACAACCGCTCACAGATCAGTCGTTTATCCAGAGCTACCTGGTGGCTTTCTCTCCTCTTTGCCACCCTCGTAATGCCTAATCAGTTGAGGACTTTGCAGCTTGAGTGATGTTTGTCACATCTTTATCAAACTTTGCCATTCATTCTGGTTTCTGGGTGGGAGCCACTTGATCTGTTGCTGTTTAACTACTCTGCAGTGGTTGGGGAACTCTAGTGCATGGAGGGACTAGGCTGTGGGGTGACTCCTGGTCGGGTTCCTCCTGTGCACTCCGTATCATTCTCCCACTCCAGGCATTTCATTCTGCCCTAGTGGACTTTGAGGCCATGTAGTTTCTTGCACAACTTTCCATAGATGCATCTTATACTCACAGTCAGGTTGTTTGCAAGGGTCAATAACCTTTGCTCTGTCCTATTGGAGATCTCATTCTCCCACCAAAATCTCCCGGGGATATGATTCAGGAGTCTTTTCTACATTTTGCTTGGATTTCTTTCTCACAAAAGACACAGACTGGGTTGCTAACTCAATGTCCAGGGCACCATCTTTCCGTGCCATCAACTGTCTCACCAGTAGTCACCAAATTATTTTTGAATGTCACACAGTCTTTTCCTAGGTGTCACCAGCTGAGTAAGGCTTCAATGTGCAAGATATATGTTCAGGATGCACGGAGATGCATCATCAGTGATGTGACTTGTGTGTGTGTGTGTGTGTGTGTGTGTGTGTGTGTGTGTGTGTGTGTGTGTGTGTTAAATGCCCTATATTATCATAG